>CAUYQG010175112.1:0-25151 GCA_963574415.1 Tarsius wallacei | reverse complement strand
ACGTTGGATGATCAAGGTCTACTATATGAGTGAGAACATGTGATACTTAGTTTTTTGTTTTTGTGAGAGGTCACTCAGTATTATGGACTCTAGTTCCATCCAGGTTGCTGCGAAATTCATGATTTCATTCTTCTTTATGATAAGCATAACTTTTATCTGTACTAGGAATCCAAAAAATTCATGTGACTTGCTTTATTGCGATTTTCACTTTATTAAAGTGGTCTGAAACTGAACCTGCAATATCTCTGAGATATGCCTGTATGTGTGTAGAAAATTGAATTGAAGTTAGTAAACCTAGTATTTACCCTGACCTAAAATTATTTACTTGGAGGTCTTATTGATGCTTCTTTTCTGTCATGCTTTATAAACACAATTCTCTAAACTTATTTATGCTTTTCCTTTTTCAGCTACAAGAGCCGTTCTCAACTGCACTCACTCCGCATATGTGTCATGATCAGTTGTGAGATGTCACAAGAAATTTGTTACCAGTAATAGTTTCTCTGAAGCCTGCAAAGCATTTGCTTTTCTTTTCTAAGAAGCGAGGTTTCCTGGCTATAGCAACCATCTCACAGTCTTGTTATAGCTAGAATAACACTGACAGCACCCTTGGGAGGTGTGTGTACATGTGAAGCCATCTACCATGGAGGATAAGGAAGAAAAAATATTGACCAACTCTGTGCTGCAGCATTGGCTCAAGTCCTTTAAAATAAGGGGAATTATTGGATCATTTATTCCAACAGACTCCAATTCAACTAAACCATGTACCTAGAAGAGCAAGGCAAATCGTTCACAAGAAGGAATAGGGCACCATAGTGACTCTGTGACCCTAAAAAACACACCAGGTCAAAAAGATGCAGCAGCTGCCCTCCCCTGGCTGGTTCCTACCATGAGAGAAAGAAAACCCAGTGTTGCCAGCACTTCTAGCTTTTCCAAAGAAAACAGAAATGTGATTTTAACGCAGAATAAATCTCTTCATTTGTAAAGACGAGTATGTGTGTAAAACAAAGAGCCAAACTCATCATTTGTTAAACTTCGTTTGGGTCAAATGATATGCAACTAGCCAGATCAGTCTGCAGGTCATGGTTTGCAATCTCAAAAGTAGATAATACATTAATTAGCAAGACTCAGTTGGACTCCATTTAACATTCAAAGTTGAGTGAGACTCAGTCCCTGGCTGCAAGGGACTGATAAGGGAGAAAAGAAAAACACCAGTCTTGGGTAACTTTAGGCAAAAAATGGTAAACAGCCTTTGGAGAAGCAAAAGGTACCATTTAGCCAGAACAGAACTAACAGAGCCAAGAGCTCATGTCTCAATGTTTCTCTGCAACTTAGCTAGGCTTCAGAAAAATCTGGCACCTGAGCCCTGTCCCAGCAGACAAGTATCTTCCAACAGATCCACCTCCGCTCAGGATTTAAGGGCAGACAGAGGACTTCTTAACCAGGGCCACCATTAGCCCATCAGGTGACTTGCGACGAAGCCTCACATGCACAAGGGTTGCAAGTAGATGACACGGTTACACAGAATAGGGAAAAAACTGTCTTCCTCCAGGTAGTAGCAAACCCCATGAGAAGATGCATAGCTTGGATTGTATCCCCCAGCCACACCCTCAGTGGAGCACCATTTACAGGACACAAAATGCTGGGCACATTTACCAAGCTGTCCAGCTCCTTATGAACCTAGGTATGCATCTCCAGATGTGCTTTTTTGAGCCTAGTAAAATGTAGACTGTGTTATAAATTATTTTGTCTGCAGTCTTTCTACCTGTCGTGTGGATGGAAATCAGGAGCCCCTGGGATGCGGAGCTATTTAAAAATAAATGTGGCATATGTAACCATAGCAAGCGATTATATCAATTCTAAATGGACTTTGCCCTAAGAAAAATAAAAAGCCAAGCGTTGGGGTTTTATTTCATTTACCAGAACCCAAGTGAATTGAGCATGATTGAAGTGCCTGTGTTTGGCTGGGCTCCTCTATGTAATGCTGGCTTGTTGGACTGGTTTGAGTGGACCCAGCTGTAAAACTAAGAAGCCCCTCTGGACACAATATCTTCCCAGATGCAAAAAAATACCTCCTCTTTGAGAAGCTGGAGGAATGATTCTGCTCCAACAATAGGACATTCTTTCTCCTTGAAGGTTTTATTTTTAGGGGGAATAGAAATGGAGCAGAAGGTTATTCTCTGCCACAAGGCAATGCCCACAGAAGGCACCAAGTCCTAACCTAGTTAGGAGACTGGGAATTTGATCCAGCACCCCGAAGAGAAAAATTGTCCTATGTTTCTCGTTAGACACAGTACCCTTGTCTCTCTGGCACATCTACTGTGTACGTGTGTGCACGAGCATACATGCATGTGTGTCAGTGTTGCCAGATGGGAACAAGAATCATTAAGATTCTTGGAACCTGACTTTGTTTTTATTTCTGAGGGCATCTCACTCCGAGTTTTTTCAAAAGCCCCAGCACTGAAATACTTTACCATGCCATATTGCAACCACGGGGATTATGCTGCAGGAGGTGTATACATTCTCTTCCTACACATTGCTTTGTGGGTTGTTGTGTAGCCATAACCCCCTGTAAGAAATGTTATCCTTCCTTTATTTTTCTCTCAGGGTGTACTCAGCAGTTCACCCATACAACCTTGTAAAACGAATGTCTCCTAGTTTTATTTTAGTTCACTACTTAGTTTGAAACCCTTGCTTCTTGATTCAATTTGAACAACTGTAAGAGTTCAGATTGAAACAAAACAAAAAAGCATTACCTCTCTGTCTGATGTTGACTTTCAAATTGGCTAGAGGGCTCCTGGGATTGAACAGAAGATGTGTGGTATCCTCTTGCAAGAAGCATTTTTTCCCCCTTTCTTTTTAATAGAAAATTTCTGATTGAAACAAAGAGGCCAAGAGAGCGTGCTGAAAAATCACAACATCTCATGTGGCTATTTCAGTGGAAAACAAAGAAGAAACATAAACCTTGTACATCACCTCAGTCCCTAGGCAGGAACCATGAACTTACGAAGTTAGGAGTGGTAATTCACCTCGCTGGGGATGTAAAGTAATTAAATGGGTGTTGCAAAACCAAACTCTGAATGGATTCAAGCTGTCACTAGGGATGTACAGTCCTTTCCTGCGAAGAAGGTGAAAATATGCATTCCAAAGGAAAACAAGAGAGCTATCCATTTGATTCTGTACTTCTTGATAGCATTTGCTGCTTTCTGTCTGTCACATTTGAGTTTATCTTCCTTACTCTAGCAATAAGGAAGCGATGTTATAGCTTGTTATGTTGAAGTAGTGAAGAAAGCAGGTACCTAGCTGAAGAAAGCATGCCATTATTTTTCTTAATTATTTCAGAAATGTCATCTCTGATACCATCCAGTCTTTTGTAACTGTGGGAAGAAAATTGAATAACCACCCATTTCCCAAGAACCACTTTAAAAAGTTTGCAGTCAATTTTTTTGGATGGCTATGAAACAATTCAATGATATGGGGAGGCTTGCAGGATGATAGGAGTCCCATTACATGTAATCAGGAAAAAAATATTATGGTGTATACAGGCAGACTGTTTCACATAGTTCAGTTAGTTTAGGTTAAGAAATGTTTTCTCTCAGGAAATGCCTTTAAACCAGGGCTACATTTTATTTAATGATGTGGAAAAATTCCACAAAATATCCTTATGAGAAATGTATTTAATTTTCTCTTTTTAAGCCAGTCAGCAAGTAAAGTGAGCTGCATATTGCTCGCATTACTAACACCGCCTGGCAGAGCATATTGAAATATGCCTGGTCATGCACATTCGGAGGTAATGTTAGTTGGGAGCGCTTGGTATGGTTGCGTAGCACTTTCCAGAAACTGATTGACTTCAGCTGCTGAACATTTCTGCCTGGATTTTGACAGATGTTGAAATCCAGAGTAAACTCCCTTGCCTTTTTCTGTCCCTAAGTACAAAGGGATAATCAGAAGTACATCTTGTCATCACTAAAGAGCCTCACCTTCTCCTGGTTTTAATGCCTGCATTGAAGAAACAGCATTTATACCCTGATGTAAAAGAGCAGTTAGCAACCTTAGCATCCTTAGGGTAGGTGGAGGGAATTAAAAGGTTCATGAAATATGTCTGAGTTCTAAGTGTACACTTTACCTCCCTCCCACTTTGGCTACTGTCTTAACTCAATTTATCTTTTTCAGGGTTTAATCACAAGCAGGTCACCCTCTGTCCTTCCCTGGGTCGTTCTGTTTCTGTCTCTGACCTTTGGTGGAGGCAGGCTTGCTCCACTCTGCTCTATAAACATCGCAAGGCAATAATGACATTCTCAAAATATGTGGGATTCGCTTATGAAAACCACTGGGTTGACAGTGATAAAACCAAGTGCTACATTATCTTTCCCTCCTATATTTACAATTTGCAAACTCTAATTTTTACTCCAGGTGAAAAGTAAACTGTAAAGATAGGCTGATTTTTGATAGAGGTAGGAGTGATAGAAAATTCTTGGTGCAAAATGAAATGTATCTGATTTATTTAAGACTTCCTCTCTTATTTAACCTTCACTCTTGCTTCCAGATCAAGGCTACTTACTGCCTGAACACTACAAAGAGAATGTGTGTTTTTCAGAAGTCAGACACGCAAAGGAAGATTGTATGGGCATGGCTGCTTGGGCATTTTAATTCTGTTATAGCAGTCACAGGATGTTATTTTTATAGAATCAACGTCTTCTACAAATTTTAAATTTATACACTGAGCCTTGAGTCTATCGTGGTCAGCAAATCATTAGAAAATCTATGTGCTAAATGAGGGTAGGAGCATAGCAAAATTGGTAGTCCTTGACCTTGATAAAGACCTTCATTGTGCTTATTCCACCTATACACCATCAAGGCTAAGGTGTTGAGAATTTTTGATGTGCTAATCGTTCTTAAGGAGGAGGTCAGCTATCAGTTAAAAATGAAACATCCTTGTTAAATAATAAGAGCTCCCGCCCTCCAGACTGTTGCTTGGCATTAGGCATGGATAAACTTTGGGATGTGTGACTGGCGCAGCAGTTGCTTAAAGCCAAGTGTCTGACCTTATCTTAATCCAATGGGAACAAAAAGGAATTAGTGTCCGGCAACACAGTATATCATCTCTATGACCTGGAGACAGATGTTATCTAATGCTTAGTAGAGGTTATTTTACACACAGCTTTCAGTTCCCTGGGAAATATACTGGTCTTCCTGACCAAAGGCCAAAAGCTTCTCAAAGAAAACTCTTGCAAGAGAAATGAGGATCACCCACAAATGCTCAAATCTTTGGTCTTCCTCACCAGAGGTCTTTTTTTTTTTTTATAAAGATGAGGTCTCACTATGATGCCTAGGTTTGTCTTGAACTCCTGGACTCAAGCAGTCTTCCCCCCTTGGCCTCTCAAAGTGCTGGGATTATAGGCGTAAGCCACCATGCCAGGCCATATCAGGTATCTTGTTTCATTAGTTGCCAATAGCTGATAATTTCAAAATAAGTTGGCCGTTGTTTCCATATAATACAATAACCAATAGGTATGTGTTCCAAGGTGATATTACTAAACAAGGGAAATAAATGCAATCTCTTTTGTAGGTAATCAGCTCGTGTCCTGTTGCTTTTGATAGTTTCAGATTACCTACAAGAGAAATTGATAGAATAAATTACATAGTTTGGGGTCAAATAGTTATAAAATATATACTTCCATGATTTTCCTACTATAATATTTAACATAATATTTCATATGTTAGCTCCATACCAGGTAAAATATGAATTCATATTTTTTGCTAATTTTCCTGGTTATTTAATTTCATGCAGTATCCCTTTTTTTCTCCTTAGCACATATAGGTAAAAACGTAGAGTTGCTGAGATTTCAGCGAGGATTTGAATAACTCAATAAAGGCTCTAATAAGTTTTCTCTATTGCAGAATAAAATAATGCCAGACTGTTCAGTGTCATGCCATGTATTGGGCCATACATCTTACAGTGTCTATTTGGAGTCCAAACCCAGAATGGTCACCTTAACTCTTACGCTTAGCTGTTCCAAATCGTTTTGCAGAAAGTCACCACAATTAATTATACTCTTTAAGGTAAATATTTTTGGAAATGTTTTGATATTGGCATATTCTAATTTTTGGTTTCAGCCAACTCTCCTGATTGCAAACATACTACATATTTATGGTAAGAAATTTAGAAAAAAATAAAAATATAAGTTACTTTTGGAAAGTTATGTTAGATTAGTTACTTTCTCCTCATTTTGTTGTCCTTCCTCAGAAACAATTTAAATTGAATATTGATTTTATTTTTTACTTCAGAATATATCAAGATTATAACTGCATATTGATTCAGTTAGTCTTTGAAGCAAGTGTTTTAGAATTCAAGAGACTCAGAGGTTTTTAATTTCTTGTCTCTCCTGAGGACAGAACACCTTTATAATTTCCCTAAATAATTCCTCTGGACTAATAGATGATGGGACCTAATTCTCAAACCTTTATTTAAGGAAAAACTCCCGGTGGAGCCTGATCTTAAGAATGTAGCAGTGAGGCTGTATTTCATGTCCTGACCAGTACTATGGTCATTCACATGTGAGTCCTTCTGGGATTCCACAATGAATACCATCTGGCTTTGGAGATTTGAAACACTTACGTGTCTTCAGTGCTACATAATGACTTCCTGTAAGACTTTATTCTTCATCAACATTGTACTGACAACAATTGCAGGAAAAATTTTTGTTTTACCTTCTTTTGTTGAAACTGCATCTCTTCAGTTCTCAGCTTTGCATCATATTCTTTGTGAAATCTACCTTTAGCAGTAGAATTTTTCAGCCAGCTTCTGAATTATGACATGCAGTTTTCATAAAGGCTCTCAACAATTTACTTTGTATACCCTCTATCTACCCCATCCCATCTGAATTTAATATACATCTTTAATAATTCCATGGCTCTAACCATGTCCAGGTACATTTTTGTTTTCTATACTACATTTTGTTTTAAGGAATTTGTTTCCTTTCTGGAGAAGTCATTTCTTCTGCTTTATCACACAGGGACTGCTCCTTCTTGCCCTCATACTTCAGTTTTCAAAAGCGTAGTGACCTTCAGTGCCTTTAACTCACGCTTATACAACCTCAGGCTGATGCTAGGCTGCTGGGGTTTCTTTTTGTTTGTCTCTCTCCTGTATAAAATTTGTCCACTGGATTGCTGCTGCCGCTTGCCATGTCAAGAATTATAAAACTGTTGATGCTCACACAGCATTGAATAGCTTTGCTAAGGTTCATCTAGCATAGTCGTTCTTTTTTTATTTGGGTTTTCTTTTTATTTTAGATGCAAGGGGTATACGCACAGGTTTGTTACAAGGGTATATTGTGTGATGGTGAGGTTTGGGTTTCTATTGAGACTGTCACCCAGGTGGTGAGCATGGTAACCAATAGGTGGTTTTTCAATCCTTACCCTCCCCACTTCTGAGAGTTCCCAGTATCTGTTGTTCCCACCCTTATGCTCAATGTATATCTCATGTTTAGCCCCCACTTACATGTGAGAACACAGCATAATAGTTTTTAACATTTTATATTTCAAGTGCAACTAATGTGACTAATTTGTAAACTCTTTGAACACAGGGACTGTAGCATATTAATATTAATATCCCCAGTGTCTAGCACAGTGCCTGACATATATGAAGTACCCAATAAGAATTGAATGGAAGAAGAATGAGTGTTCCTGGACCTTACCATGATTTAAAATGCTCACTTTTTCTCAAGGCTGATTTTTTTCTTTTTTTGAGAAAGCAGGATTTATTGAGAGGACAGAAAAGCTCCCACAATGGGAGGGGACCCGAAGGGGATGCCCTTCAAGGCTGACTTCTACTAGCTTATGATAAGGTATGTATCATTTATGGACAGTTTTAAAGATATTAAAATAGCAGAAATATTTTTAGGAGTGCGTTTTTACATTTTTGCTAAAACAAAACCAAAACCATTTTAATTTAGAAAATAGAAGCAGTCATGATGCTCTTGCAAGTGGAAATAGAGATTGCAGAGAATAAATCCTTTATAATTGTCCACCTGTGTACATCTTCAGCCCATGGTTGATCTGCAGCTTACCTGCTGAAAACCATCAGTCTATTACCATCAACCTCCTACCCCTGCTTCCCCTCTCACCAGAACTTCCTTCCTGGTGTTTCCAGGGCTCTGCTGTGACAACTTCTTGGGAGTTACACACCATCCCTCAAGGCTGCCCTTCCATCACCAGATCTATCTGTAATAGCAACAATAACTAAAACTGCTGGCATTTATCATGTGCTTTGCATGTGCCAGGCAATGTTCTAACTGTTCGAGAATGACCAACTCATTTAATCTCACAGCAACACTATTAGAAGACATTACTCTTTTTTTTTTTTTTTAAGTTGGAGTCTCACTGTCACCCAGACTGGAGTGCAGTGGCATGCACCCAGCCACTACAGCCTCAACCTGCTGGACTCCGGCGATCCTTCCTCCTCAGCCTTCCTAGCTGGAACTACAGGCGCGCACTACCATGCCCGGCTAATTTTTGATTTATTGTAGAGATGAGGTCTTGCCAAGTTGCCTGGGTGGGTCTCGAACCCGCGGGTTCAGGCAATCCACTCGCCTTAGCCTCCCAAAGTGCTGGAATTACAGACTGAGCCACCAAGCCCAGCCAGAAGACATTACTCTTAATGCCATCTTGTTGGTTAGAAAACTGAGGCACCAAGAGGGTAAATAATTTGTCAAAGGTCTCCGTAGGACTAGAATTCAAGCTGAAGAAGCCTTATTTTCAACCCTGTGCTCTTAGTCCTCACACAGTTCTTTCTAGAAAATTCCTTCTTATATTGCTTGCTCTGAAATCTATTTCTTATAACGTTCACCATCGTAGACCCTACTTGTGCATCCACACAAGTTTAATCCCTTGTACACAATGAACCTTTAAATATTTAATGATGAATATCACATCCCCCTGAGTTGTCTCTTCTTGCGATTCAGTATCGTTGCATTCTTCTATCAGATCACAGATCACTGAGATTGGGCCCTTTGATCCTCTAAGTTACTCCACCCCACTTTGTAAATATCTTAATCATAAACTGAACCTAATTTAGCAGAGAAATGGGATGACTATTGGAGCTGTGTATTTTAGTGATTGTGTCTCTCTTAGTATATCCTAGAATTGGATAACTTTATCTCTCTGTTGACTCAGTTTGAGTTGATGCCTCCTAAAACTCTGAAGTATCTAGCAAGTATATTTTAGTTTGGCCTTGTCTCTATTGTTCTGTATCCTTCTCCTTGCTTCAACTTTCTTAGCTGGTTTAAACACTCTTCTGCATTATGATCTGCCATCAACAAACTCAGTAACCCATTTACCACGGCCTTTGTCCAGAGGCCCCATAGGTCATGCTGTGTCCTCCAATCCCCTTAGATCCCCAGTGTCCTCCAGTCCTTCCTGCTGCAGACTAGGTTGATCCTTTGAGGTTTACCCCTTCTGTGTTCCTCTGTGGGCTCAGGGATGGCCCAACTGTCTTCCAACACCAATCTCAAGGAGACTCAGGGCACTAAGTTGGCACTCACTTTGCAGACATGCTAATTATGCTATTCCCATGCCATGGTACCACCAGAGACATCCCTGAGACTCTCCTACTTCCCTTCATGATCTCAAGATTTGGGAGCAAGGAGGAGTTACTTCTCACAATGTAATAGTCATCCCAAGTTCGACTGCCATAAAACTCTGCAATCCAAAAAACAAAATTCCACTACAATTTCTGATTAATTTTTATATTTATGTGAGGTTGTGTTTTGATATGTTGCAAAATATGGAAAAGATGAATTTGAAATTAGCAAACCTGTTACCCATTTTCTAGGAGAGGCCACGTTGTCACTGAGGTCACCACAGACTAGGAACTGTTGTGGAAACTGACACATCATCACCTCTATATGGTTGTTTATTTTATTGATCTGTAGTAACAGTGCTGGCTTATCAGAAAGGTGAAATGATGAGTTAACATAATTTAAAATATACAAAATCTTCAATAATGATTGCATTAAGTATCCTCAACCTAGTAAACTCATCCAGCCATCAGTACTCATTAGACAGCAAAGGATGAGGAAAACTGAACAGCAGTTGTTTTCTCTTTTCGTGTCATCAGGGTGTGTGAACAGAGAGCCCCTGAGACTTAGCATGAGCCTATTTTATGGCAGAGACTTTAGCCTCAAAAGTTTCCAAAATTTCCTCTTAGTTGAAGTTTTATTAAAAAGGCTGTGTCTCCAAAAGATTTGAGAGGAAAATTAACTATGTAATGGGAATGATGCCCTATCCACAGTATAACTAGCACCTTCTGACAAGAAAGCCTGCCCTGAGAAGCTGATTCTGAGCAGTACAGCACCCTTTCTTCCCAGCATCCTCAGTGGTTTCAAAGTATGCCCGCCTGCCCCAGACCAGCAGTATTGGGCTCATGTTGCATCTTTTTAGAAATTATATTTATCAGGCCCCACCCAGATGTATCAAGTCCAATTTCTCAACTATCCACCTACTATACCAGAAACTCTGGGTGGGACCCAGAAATCCATGGTTTAACAAGCCTTCCGGGTGGTGTTTCTGATGTAATCTGAAGTTTAGAACTAGTGGTTTATCTCAGGGAGAATGACCCTTCCCTAAACCCATGACTAAGTTCCAGCAGTCTCATATTTGGTGAAAATGCTACAATGCAATCCCTAATCCAGTGTCAAAAAAGCATGGGCTGAAGTTCCCTGGACACCCTTTGAAGCTTCTTGCCTCTCATGTTGTTCCTGTTGCCTCCTTTGTCTGCCCGGAAAACTACTCATCCTTTAAAATCTTGTTAAAGTGTCATTTTCCTTGTGAAAACTTCCCTGACCTCCTCCTTCTCACCTCAGCAGCTCTGACAAAAATGTTTGCATCCCCCTCTATATGAATTTTGTGCTTTGTACTTTTGAGAACAAATAATGCTGTATGTTGTTTGTCCCAGGTCTCTTTCTTCTTTCTCAGTCAGTCCCTAAAATGTTGGTAATCTCAGGACTATCTCACTAATGTTTTCTCCCTGGATGATCTCATCCATTGGCCTGATTTCAACTACTATCTTTTAGCTAATACTTCTAAAACCTATATCTTAAACTGCTATGGTTTAAATGTTTTTGTCATCTCCAAAATTCATGTGTTGGAAACTTAATCCCCAATGCCACAGCATTGGGAGGTGAGGCCTTTTGAGATGTGTTTAAGTCATGAGGGCTCTGCTCTCATGAATAGATTAATCCCATTACAAAATGGCTTGCTAGAGTAAGTTTTCTTTCCTCCACTCTTCTGCTGTGTGAGACACATGACATTTCACCCTTCCAGAGAACACAGTATTCAAGGCACCATCTTGGAAACAGGAAAACTATGCCCTAATCTGCCAGTATCTTGATCTTGAACTTCTCAGTCTCTGGAACTGTGAGAGAATACATTTCTGATCTTTATAAATTATCCAGTCTCAGATATTCTTCTATAGCAACAGAAAATGAACCAAGACATCAATCTAGACCTCTTCTCTGAGTTCTACACCCGTATTGCTAATGCTAACAGGATATTATCACCTCAGGGAGCCACAATTAACCTCAGATCCAACATGTCTAATATGGAATGAAACATCTTTTTCTCATTTCCCTCCTCTCCCAGTCCCTCATTTGCTTCCTTTTCTCTACTTCCTCTCAGAGGTTGTCACTGCCATTTACTTAGTGAACATAGCCAGAAGCCTGAGAGTCATCTTGGATTCCTTCCACACCCGTTACCCCAATATCTAACCATCACCCATGGAGTTCTGTAGATCTCACCCTGCTAAGCCTCTCACCTGGACAGACTGGTAGCTTCCTAATTGATCTCCTACCCTAAAGTTAGTTTCTATTCCCATGCCTACAATTCACCTGCATACTTCAGGCAGAGAGATCATCCTAAAGTGTAAATCTGAAGATAGCATACCCTGCTTGAAACCCTTCATGGCTTTCCTTTCTTTCTTTCTTTCTTTTTCTCCCACCCTCCCTCTTTTCCTTCCTTCCTTCCTCTCTTTCTTTCCATCCCCTTTCTTGCATTTTTCTTCCTTCCTTTCTTTCCTTCTTTCTTCCTTCCTTCCTTTCTTACCTTCTTTCTTTCTTTCTTTCATCTTTCAATAGCTTTAGGGGGTACAAACAGTTTTTGGTTACATGGTTGCATTGTATAGTGGCTAAGAAATCTGGCCTTTAAATGTATCCACTACTCCCACCTGTACACATTGTACCCAACAGGTGATTTTTCATCCTTCCACCCCTTCCCACCTGCTCCATTCTGTGTCTCCAATGTCCGTTCTACCATTTTATATCATGACTTTTCATTCTATACTCACCTGTAGAAAGACCAAGTTCACTTATCAGAGTCTTGACTACCCACTCAACCTTAACTTTTTTATACAGCATTGTATTATGAAAATGTTCAAAAATACAGAAAAGTTTAAAGAATTGTAGTAAATACTCACATACTCTCTACTTAAATAATGCAAGTTTTAGGATCAGCTTGTCAGTTTCAAGCAAAAATCTTACTTATCGAGCCTGAATTTTTGATGCTTCACAGTCTATCTCTACTGTCCCTGCAAAATCAGGAGAGAAAAGAAACTGCTCTTTTTAAGAAACTCTTAGCCATATAATAGGATTTTAGCCAAGGGCAGAATTTATTCTTAAACATCATGTTTAAAGTGTGTTATTAATTCTAGGTTTAAAAAAAAATCCTCTTTCTACTCTGACAAAAGGTATGCACTTCCATCTTAATTTTATAATGAATAATTTTCTCTAAAGACAGGTAAAGAAACACACGTAAATGCATCATTATAAAATATTTTCTCCTTGGAAGGAGTGAGAGAATTGTCTCGTTTCATTACCAGACAGTTTATTTCTCTAAGGAGTTGCTTTTAACATAAAGTACAGATGTAGATTCTACCTGATTTTCTTCTTCTTTGTTCTCCTCCCTTTCTTCATCACCTCCATCCCCATCATTATCAACATCATAGCAGTCATTTGTTGAGTACTCACTCTGTTCCCTTGACACTATGCTAAGGGTTGTTTTTTTTTTTCTTATTGAAACCCTCACATCACCCCCATGTGCTTGGTCTTGTTATTGTCCTCACTTTACAGACTAGGAAATTAAGCTTAGTAAGGAAATGAGGCTCTTCCAGCAGAGAGGAAGTGGTGGTGCTGTGGCTTAAACTCAAGTCGTTCTTACTCCAAAAGCTGGCATTTTAAGCGTCTTCTATAAAAGAATGCTTTACTGAACCGAATGCAACAGTCTTTCCTTTGTCCATTCTGGGACCATTTAAAACTTTTATTGTTATTGTTGCTGTTTCTGTAGCAAAGAATCAGGCATATCCTGAAATTATCTTCATATACTCCTCAAAATTCTGCAATTATGCAACTCTAAAGACATCTGGAAAACAAAGGTGGTTCAGTTGGTTTTTGCATTACATGCGGTTTTATAGCCAAAGTAATTTAACCTTCTCCTTTTCTCTTCACAGTGGCAAACTATTTTCATAGTGTCTCAGGATGTCTTTATACACCATGCATGTCTCATTCAAGTCCTAAGCTATCTTTATGTATAACTCAGAGTAAAGATTGTCATGCCCCACTGATTTCTATCATCCAAACATGTTGCTGAAATTCCAATTATGATGACTTTTTCTGGTTCAGTCATATAAATTCAGCCCTATAGCTTGGATTTTAAAATTTCACTATTAGCATTGTGCATTAAGCTATGTATAACACTTTGTACTGAACTCGATGTTTTGCTAGAAGTGGAGCATATGCCTCATTATTATTGCTCCTGGGTGTCCAAACTTCTCTTTAAAAAGAATACAAACACACATACACACACATATATACAAAAACTCTACTACAACTATATGAGTAACTTTAGTATTCTGTGCTTTTTAACTGACTCACAGATAGAAAATTGAAACGTTACCAGGTGTCTGTATTGATATACAATAACTGCTGCCAAGATCAGAATGATGATCTCTTTGCTTGATATAAACAGAAAGGAGTTAAAGGATTCTCACCCTGGAATCCTTGAGAAAATGACTTTTTTCTGAAGGTATATGGTAGGAGAAGAAAGAAGCAATGACCCAGAAGAAAACTATACCTAATGTATTAACCACTGGCTACAAATAGACCCTCATCACAAGTTCATCAGATGGTGGGAAATACATTGTAGCTCAAGTTGAACAGGAATACATTAGTTGATATAAATATTGTTCTGAAGAGGTGAAATTAAATTCAAGGATTTTCTTTCCTGTATCCATTTATTTTATTAAACAGACACCATATTTGTGAGCTAAATGGCTTTGGCTGAAAGCATAATGAAAAAAGGTGGTACATTCTCAGTTTAATTTCATAAAGATCACATAATAATGGTGACAGGTGGAGCCACGTGGGGGTGGAGGCAAATTGGTCTTCTGTCCCAGACGTCAAAGACATGCTGCAGATATCAGGGAAATGTCTCATGGTTGGGAAAGGTAAGGGAACTCAGCAGGCTGGTCTTTGATACCTAGGGCTTTCATTTTTAATTAAAGAACATAACTCTGGTGAAAAG
The DNA here is from genome assembly GCA_963574415.1 of Tarsius wallacei. Classification (NCBI taxonomy): domain Eukaryota; kingdom Metazoa; phylum Chordata; class Mammalia; order Primates; family Tarsiidae; genus Tarsius; species Tarsius wallacei. Next base: position 10,583 of record CAUYQG010175112.1, on the reverse strand, counting down.
TCATCATATCATCCTATTTTTATAGGACTTGAATGATTACTCTGTGAAGGAGATAATGACTAGGAAAATGCCTAACATAGTGCCTAGAAGGTGCTACATATCTAATAAAGTAATATGGGTTGACATTTATTGAGCATCTTCTCAGTAACTACTTACAACATCTCCATGAAGAAGACATTCATGTTATTTCCAGTTTGTAGGCGAGAAAACTGATTCTTAGAGCACCTTAATAACCTTTCACAAACTAGGATGTGGGGATTCTGGATAAACAACCAGACCATCTGGTTTCAAAGACTGCACATCTACCCACAATGCCATATTCTCAGAGCCTTTCTACTTCCTTGGGTGTAAGTTAGATTCCTAACTTACACATTCTGAAAAAGCTGCCTCATATACTGTATGATAAAATCACTTCTTTTTCTACTAGTATGGCCTCATTGGAATAGATAAAAATTCTAGATGAGCATCCTTCACAGCATCTTTCCTTCCATACAGGATACCACTCCAACCCCCAGTGTAGAAAGATGTCTCTTTTTCCTTTTTTAATATTGTGTAGTATGACAACATGTTTTCATACTACACAATATTACCAACTGCAGAATCTAAAGGCTTCTCATAATGTTACTTAGGAATCTTTCTTGCAATAGCCCCAAAGCATTTGTCCTCCTCTAAGTAAGAACATGAAACAGCTGCTCACTGTCACTCATCTAATAGATTTTTTAGACACTCAAAGACTAATTGCTAATATTTTCTGGCCCTGCCTTTTCTTTTCTAAGTCAAATAATTTCAGCTTCAGAATCTTCCTTCTCCTACTTCCCTTCCTCCTTCACCTCCTTCTTCATATATAAATTACTTCCACAGAGGGCCTATATCCAAAATTGCTAATCATTTTAGTTCCCATCCTCCAGGTTCTTTCAGCATCTGGATGTTCAGCGGGTGTCATGAAGGCATTGCCATACAGTACTGAAATTATGGCATCTGGGAAAAATTTTAAACATGTCCACAGGAATATTTTCTGTTGTTTTACAAATTATAGGCAAAACATTAAAGAAAATTATAGTTTTCCTAGTTCTCAGATGGTGAGTTATCTAAACTAATGCAAGACAAAAGGTGGTAAAGTTTATATTGTTTTCCTGGTGTAGAAAAGATGTCGTTGTTTTGAAAAGATGTTATGCTCTCTAAATTTAGTAATTATTCACATTTACATATCTGAATGTACTACATGAGACCATGCCAATAGACTGTAGGAATGCAGAGGAAAGAAATAGCACTCATTTAAAGGAATCAGGCAATGCTTTGCAGAAAGGTAGCATTTGCGATAGATGTTAAAGAATAAATAGTATTATGACATAAAGAACTTGGAAGGAAGAAAAATTTTAAATGGAAAAACAGCATAATCCAAAGCTTGAAGAAATGAAGACACCTTGGAGAGGAGAAAATGGTTCCATTTTGTGTCATCCACTTTTGTTGGTGTGTTAAAAAAAAAAAATGTGACCAGGTGCCGTGGCTCAGCCTGTAATCCCAGCACTTTAGGAGGCTGAGGCGAGAGGATTGCCTGAGCCCCGGGGTTTGAGATCAGCTTGCGCAACTTGGTGAAACCTTGTCTCTATAAGAAAAACCACAACAACTACCTGGGCGTGATGGCGTGCGTCTGTAGTTCCAGCTAATGAAAGGCTAAGGCGGAAGGATCGCCTAAGACAAGCAGGTAGAGGCTGCGGTGGCCATGAGCATGCCATTGCATTCCAGCCTGGGTGATACTCTTACTCAAAAAAAAAAAAAAAAATCCAAAACCAAATAGTGGGCAATAGGGCTGAAATTAATATTGGCGCTAGATGATTTAAGATATTTAAGCAAAAGTTGAATTTCCTAAAGGAAGGTAATCCCAGAAATGAATAAATGCATACAAATAATAAAGAGATTAGCAGTCAAGAGATCAGTTTTAAAGCTGATACAATTATGATCACTGGGATTGAAATATATTGAGTACTTAATATGTACTCAGGAAAGAGTTGGGAGTATAAATTTTAACATAAACAGACCAAGATTCTAAGAGGATAAAAAGTAAGAAAAGGGATCTGTGATTAGGAGATCATTGCCCAACTTTGAAGGAAGTTAACCAGAGAATGGAGGAAAGTAAGCAGAGGTGAGTCAACACAAGTGAGACAAAGGAAAGGGCAATTTGAGGGTCAGTGGATATCTTCTTGTGTGTTGGTTTTTGGGATATGAGACTTATATGGCTAATGGAGAGAGACAGATTAAAGAAGCAAAATAATTAAAAGTCTCAAGTGGTATGAGAAAAGATGACAAAGATGGAGGCATGGTCTTGGCAAGCCTGAAAGGGATGTCTTCTTCTGAAATAATGACAAGGATAGAGTAAAAGAGATTTTGAGGTAGAGAGTAGGAAGGCTGAGGGAGCTCATATTGTCTGGTAATTCTTTTAGTCAAATGGATGTGGAGTCATCTATGGGAAGTGGGGAACAAATGGTACCTGGACTTGAATGGATGAAGTTTGGCATAAGTTCCATAGAGAAGCTATAAAGAGTTAAGAAATCAATTGCTGAGTAGCAGTGAATGCTCAACCAGGAAGGATAAATAGCACAGATATATTATGGGCATCTGCAGGATGTTTAATGCAATGGCAGCAGAACATCTGATAAACTTTTCACTTGCCTTGATGATAATGTCATTTTTCAGATGTAGAGCAATGAACCAAGGAATTAATAACCGCTTCTTAATTCTGGTCAATGAGAAAGAAAAATTCTGAGAATTTACCTGAACATTTGTAACATGGACAGATAATTTGGATATTAGGAAAGTCAATGCCTGGAAAGTTCCATGAGCTCAGCAATGTACAAACACAAGAAGGCAAGAATGGTCCATAACCATGATAAGTATAAAAAAGAAGCAAAAAAAAAAATACTTTAAGCGTGACAGAAATACCCAGTTAAAAATAAATTTGGGCATACTTGATGACAGGAGTATAAGTGAAAATGATTTAAGGGAATTGACAGTATATTCCTTCTATATTAGTGATGTGATGTGGTCAGTGTGGACTCGAACCGCATACCTAAAATTGGTGTGTGCAATAAAGCACAACCACCCTACTGGGTTGAGTTTTGTTTGCCATGTCCAAGAAGTTGTTAAGTACAGCTTTTCTGTTATCTTGGATTTTTGCAACAGGTCCCAAAGGCCATGAATATTATAGAGGTATCAAGTCTTTCTATGTCCCAGATGGAAATGCTGGATCACTTTTGCAGAAGACGTTAAATCCAGTTTTGTCTTGAAGTGGACCCATCATCCACTTCAAAAGAAGATAAAAGAGAGGAACATCTGCCCTCTAAATCAAGAGAACACCTTGAGAGCCTGGCCTGTGTCTTCTGGAATTTGGGACATAGAGACACGCATATCTGCCTCTCCCCAGAAGCCGAAGATGGACAGCTGGGTTCAGAAACCTCTGAGGAATGCAGCAAAGAAGAAGAGATAACTTTGGGAGGGAACTGTACTGCCACTGGCTATAGTGAAAGCTGTAGTGTCCTGGGGTTTACTTGTGGGCTCAGCTAAGTAGGAAAACAAACCTGGAGGTGTAATGTGTCCAGAAACCCAGGTCTGGCCAGGGTTGTAAGTGATCAGTCAGAGGAGGAACCACTGTCTATATCAGTGCTTCTCAAACTTTACCCCAAAATTAGAACTACCCAAGGGGCTTGTTAAAACTCAAATTCCTAAGCCATAGCCCCTAGGGATTCTGATTCCTTGGAGTGGTGGGACAGCAAAAATGTGTATTTCTAACAAGGTCCTGAGTGATAATTTTGTTATGGACCACATTTTTTTTTTTTTTTTTTTTTTGAGTTGGAGTCTCACTCTGTCGCCCAGACTGGAGTGCAGTGGCCGCTCCCAGCCACCACAGCCTCGACCTCCTGGGCTCCGGTGATTCTTCCGCCTCAGCCTTCCAGGTAGCTGGAATTACAGGCGCGTGCTACCTCACCCGGCTAGTTTTTATTTATTGTAGAGATGTGGTCTCGCCAAGTTGCCCAGGTGGGTCATGAACCCACGGCCTCTGGCAATCCACTCACCTCAGCCTCCCAAAGCGCTGGGATTACAGGCTGAGCCACCGAGCCCGGCTGGACCACATTTTAAGAACTGGCTTTCATGTCATCAGCAGAGTATCTCAGGGGAACGTGTAATGGTGCCTGTACAAGAAGGAATCAGTTTTGCATATCCATTATGTCTAGAAAGCATTAACGTGTCTGAGTCAGCCATTTTCCCGTAGTTCCTTTTCCCTCAGTCCAACACTAAGTGGTTGTAAACAACAGCTAGTGAGAAAAAGATAAAGAGCTATGAAACAATAAAGCACTCAACCATAACCTATCCCCCAACTTCAGGCTTCAGAGACCAGGTCAGATGTGGGCAGGGGTGGATCAGCCTTAAACTAGACGTGGATATGGAATTTTTAGTAGACTGGGAAGGGCTAGTCTGAAGTTACAGAGTTACTAGATGCTTAAGGTCCAAAGGGACTATTCTTATTCCCCACATTAGAAAAGCTATGGGGTCTGTTTCAAATTTTGGACACAGGTAGAAAAAGAGCTGGTGTGAAAACAATGGGTAAAAGAACAAAATTGATGAATCAGCTTATTTAATCAGTCAATTACACATGTCTTAAGAATGGTGTTTTTAAAATTCTTAGCAGCTCCAGAGAAGTGCAACCAAGATAACAGGATACTGGAAACCTCACCAGAGGAGCACCTCTGCAAGGAAATAAGGAACGCCAGGCCGGAGAGAATTTAGGAGACATGATGACATCCTTAAAATATGAAGGGGCCCTCCTGTCAACAAAGAATTAACCTTGTGTGTGGATGCAGAGGCCATAGTTAGCTTAAATTAGTGGAAGTTTAGGGAGGAATCTGCACGGGGTCAACATAAAAAGACATGACAATTAAAGGCATGTTGTTGACACCTGGTGATGGCCACTTGCCTGGAATGTGAGGACAGTTTTAAACATGGTAGAGGGAAGATTTTTAGATGCCATCTAAGAGCACGCTGGTTTCTAAGTCAACATTTTGCAGCCTGGAGGCAGGTATACAGTGAAAGATGGGTTCCACAGACTGAGGTAATCAGGACCTACCTGTCTTCCTGTCCCTGTATCCCTCCACATACATCAGCTAAGACTGCCAACCTTATACTCCTTCTCAGTCCTGCTTGGGCTCCAGGGCTACTCATAACAAAATCTAAGGGGAAGCCGGGCTCGGTGGCTCAGCCTGTAATCCCGCGCCTTGGGAGGCTGAGGTGAGTGGATTGCCTGAGCCTGCGGGTTCGAGACCTGCCTGGGCAGGCGAAACCTCATCTCTACAATAAATCAAAAAATTAGGCGGGCGTGGTAGAGCACGCCTGTAGTTCCAGCTACTCGGAAGGCTGAGGTGGAAGGATCGCCGGAGCCCAGCAAGTCGAGGCTGCGGTGGCCGGAAGCGGCCACTGCACTCCAGTCTGGGCGACGGAGTGAGACGCCAACTAAAAAAAAAAAAAAATCTAAGGGAACTCAGGGTTCTGATGAGGCAGTAAGCCACTCATGGTTTTAGTGCTGTTTAGTTGATATTTGATAAATGGACCTTTGTCATCAGGCCTTTCCAAGGCAAAGTTACAAGTTAGTCAGAAATGATTAGATCCTGCCTTGTATGCAAGGCTCTGTGCTCTTGCCAATTTCTCTACCTGTCTTCCCCAAGCAGGCACGGTGGCAACTGTAGTGTTGAAATCACAGATCAGAGAAATCAGACAGGGTGAGAAGCATGGAGAGTCAAAGTGCCCATAGTGAAACTTGAAAGCAAGTACAATTCAAGGAAGGAAGGCGAAGAAGAGTAATAGCTATTGTCCCTGCCTCTAAAATGTTTGCTTGCTAGGCCTTGTTTGAACTGTCACCAACTGCAACAGTGATTAGCTGTGCCAATCAAAACTTTGAGCAGACAGAAAGGCATTGTGTCTCTAGCTCAAATGTTGATATATAATATTCTGGAATAAGAAATTCTTAATTCTTCACCTCAGATAGCTTCCAAATGTCCTCAAGGGTGCAGAAAAATATTAGTGGGGTCAGGTGACCACAGGATAGTGATTGTGACAGCTGCAGGCCTTTGCTTTTACTTCCTGAAACAATTGGTTTTTAGACAATGTCTTTCCAATTTGTTTTCAACATTGTAGCCAGGGTCCTCTTTGTAAAACACAAATCTGATCATGTCTCCAACCTCCTTAAAACCCTTGAATGGCTTCCCACTGTTCTTGGAATAAAGACCAAATCATTAACAAGGAACTGCCTGGCTTGGCCCTTGTGGAGGTTGGAAGTGGGGGTGGAGTCTATTCTTGCGCATACTCTGCTCTAGTTCTGGAATGCCCCTCACACACCCCACCCACCTCTTGGTTAGCATTTACCAATCTTGGTCTTTAGATCTAAGATCAAATAGCCTGTTCTCCAGGAAACCTGTGTCCCTACTTGGAGTCCTTTGTTATTTGCTTTTTATAGGTCTTCATTCTTTTCTTTTAAAGCACTTATCTCAGTTTGTAATTATACATTCATCAGCACCATTATTTGTTTACTACTCTCCCCCAACCCCCACTATATCCTCTCAGCTCCATGAGAGTGAGAATGATCTTTTTGCCCACCATCTTGTCCTAGAGCCTAGCATTATGCCTGGCTTGTGGGAGGCCATCAATGCTTTTTTGCTGAATGAATGAAGGATGCCTAAATTGTGCTTTCCTTCTGAAATGTTAAATTCTGTAAAGGTAGGAAAGAGTTAACCAGACTTGACAACAAAATTCTTAGTTATAGTTCTGCCTCCATGCAGTGATTTATTTTAAAATACAGACACTCATGAGCTCTAATCTTCCTTCATATTATAGAGAAATCAGTTCATCAAAATAACCCCCTAACTCTACCTGGTATGCTCATTTAGTCCCCATTTTCTCTGGAATGAATTTAAGTAGTCCTTCTTAGGGTTCATCTTCTTTTGGGAACTTGTATAGAGATCATTTTAGTTGAAATTCAGTTGAAATTTTGTTTAAAGGCACTTTAAGTTACAGACATTGGCAGGTAAATGTTTATGAAAAGATAATATATACACATTCTGTATGTGTGTGTCTATCAATCCATCTAAAAATATGTGTTTTCATGACTTGAAATAGAAAAGATTGAATTTAGGCACGGAAAGCATTACAGTGTTGAAGTTTCCACCCCCAGATTCTTACCATCTTCAGCTAAATTCTGCAGGATTAGGTGAATAAGCAGGCAGTTGTGATTTCCTGATGACTGACAAGGGGACACATACTTCCCCTTCTAATGAAATCCACAAATAGTAAGTCATAATGCCAGAGGCGTTGTTCTCCAAGATTCCATCTCTACTTATTCCTAATCCAAATTCTGAGAAGAGCACAAGTCTAGTTTCAACACTTTAGATCTCTGTATGAGACTGGAATATACATTTCTTTTCCTCTCTCTCTCTCTCTCCCTCTCCCTCTCCCTCTCCCTCTCCCCCCTTTCTCTCTCCCCTCCTTCTCTCCCCCCTTCCTCTCTCCCTCCCTCCCTTCCTCTCTCCCTCCCTCTCCCTCTCTCTCTGTTTCTCTTGCATCCTCTGCATCAGAACTGACAGCCACTAGGCAAGACTAGTCAGATTTAGTGACCATCATGGCAACAGAGAAATACAAAGTCCATTATCACCACTGACTATGCCATAGTGGGGAATGTCTCTTTCATAAAGTCACAAAAAATGGATGTTTAATCATATGCTAAGTTAGGGTAGAGCCTGGGCCAAATAATCTAGGTGAGCAACTTCCTCTATAACTACCTACAAATGGCAGACTGTTATAGAAATCTGGCTATTTCCTTTAAGAGAATAAATGTGATAATTCTGCCCCTTGGAAAAGACATTTTATTGAGGTACATGGAAAGAGAAAACAATTCTTCATTTTATTCTACAACACTCTCTAGTTATCGTCATATATCTCACTATCTTTTCACTGCCAAATTTCTTAACGAATGGGTCTTCAGGCCCTTCCTGAAATTCTGGTTTTTCTTCCCATCAAGTGACTACATATGTTCTCACAAAGGTTCTAGTAGCCTATTCCAATCGCTTTTTAATATCTGTTTTCCTAACTTAACTTTAGGGAGTTGGCTATTCTCATTCTTTCTGTCCTCTCTACATCTTCTAGTGTCCCAGCTTGACCCCGAGTCTTCAGTGACAGTACTCTACAGAGATTTTCTTCTTTGTCAAGAGATAGCTTCTTGGCTTTTAGTTGCCAGTGCCCAAACTCCACCAAACTCCAAGATCCAGTCTTGTCCTGGTTTCCTCTCTAACTTTCTCCTTCAGAGTTCTCATTCATCTTCACATTTTCAACTACCATCTGTTACCAGTGAATCCCAAAAAGTTCTTTCCTACAACTTAATTTTTTTTCAGAGATTCAGCCTCACAACCTATCATCTAGTTGAACATCTCTACATGAATGACAATTCTACTAACATTCATATTATGCTCGCTGTGTCCCCTTCCCATTCACCCAAGTCAACTTCTTCCATTCACTGAGACTCAAAAGTTCACTTTTGTCTTGGGAGTCCTTCTTACACAGTTTCTATATCTCATAGTTTCTAAAGTTTTCTCTATATGCTATATTCACACTATATCTACATTGTGACCATAAACTTCTTACTGGTTTCCCAATAATGCTTTCCCCTCCCCAATTCATCTTGACTCCCTAAGTCAGAAGAATCATTTCTACACTTGATAGCATTATTATCCATAAGAAAACTTCCAGGCATCTTCTCATTCAGATGTGGCAGGAAAATACTTGAAATATTAATTAATAGGGGAATATCTGACCACTACTCCTACCCCTCTATTTTGTCCTACCACTTTCCACAGAGATGGCCTAGTTCCCTGAAGATGGTGCTAATGTCTTTGAAGGTAGCAAGAGAAGAAAAATAATGGTTGCTTCAGATTCAGAAAAGAGATAGGGTATACAGTGTGTCCCCCAAGACAATATACCCCTAAAAGGAGGTAAATCTTCAGAAACAATAGCTCTAGGTTCTACCCAGGATATGAGACCACATTCACATTCTTAGCCAGGATTCTCATATGCCAATGTGTCACAGCAAGAGAATCACCAGATTTCAAGGAGATATTATGACTCAGTAAATAAGAATGGTTAGCATCTTCACACTGGAATAAACAATAAAGATCTAATCCCTTTTTTCCTGAGATTCAGATAAGTTTTTTAGATTCTAGTGTGATTCTGGGATGGACTATGGCAAAATAATGACTAAAATGGACTTTTTTACCAGCTTGGTAAAAGCGTGCTCAAAGTGGAATCTAATTTGGAATAAGATTCATACTCCCTACCCAAATCCAAGGCCCTCCAAAATCACCCTGTCATTTATTCACTTAACAAAAATATGCAGGGAGTTCTGGTAAGATGGCGATGGCATAGGTGGACTTGTGAGCTTCTCCAAATGTGAGTTCCCAAAAAGTCTCTTCCGTTTCTTCCCCCACCCCTCTGCCCACCGCCAGCCACACTGGTCTGAGGCACGGGGATCCTCGGTCCCACGCAGGGCCAGATATTGCGGCCCATGACTCCCACCCACACGGGAGTCTTGGGTCTCGGCTCCCTCCCCGGCTACATCGTCTCACCCAGCACCCAGTACCAAGCCGCCGGTCACCCAGGGAGGCTCTGGGTGCCCGCCCTCAAAAATACCGATTTCAATTCTGGCTGAAATACCCTGTGAGTGGCCCAGGGCCACTCTCGCCACTCACTGCCTGCCCTTTGGAGATTCGGAGCTCTGGAGCTCTGGAGCTCTGGGCCCACCCTGGCTGAGGCACTCAGCGTGACCCCATGCTTATGTAAGGGAACAGCATATCTTAAGGAGGTGCTGATCGGAGGCTTTCAGCTCCAGAGGAGGGAACTCCAGACCCCATCCTCCACCCCAGCCCACTGGTGGTACCCCGGATCCAGCGCCCAGCTGTGCAGTTGATCCCTGGTGCCTCCCACACCACCATAGTCCATCATAGGACTATGCCCAGGGACCCAGACATTTGCACTGCCCCACCCACCTATGAGCAACCTCCACCTCAGTTTCTAAGGTAACATTGCTAAACAGGAGACAAAGCCCCTCCCCTACGCTGAATCAGACAAAGGCAACTAAGCATCGCAGACCTCCCAGGCAGCAGGCTAAAAGAAGAAACCCAAGCTGTGAGCAAATTTAGCTGTCTGCAATGAAAGCAAGGGGAGAGGCTGGAGATCAAAGCTGAAGAGACTTTAGACACTCAGGAAAGATTGCAGAGCTAGTCTGATTTCTTATTTTGACTTTTGATTTTATCACTTTGACTGTTTGTTTTGCTCACTTTTGTCTGCTTATTGACTTACACTATCTGTTTGTGTTAGGCAAAATGCATCAAAAGGCATGATTTTATTGGTCTGTCTTTGTGTAACTACCAGTATTCTTTAGGGAATTTTACTTGCATGTTTTTTTCACTTCTCTCCAGCCTCGTGTCTCTTTTTCACCTGTTAGTTGTTATGTATGTCTGTTTTCCCTCTCACTCTTCTCTCTTTCTAACTTC
>CAUYQG010175098.1:0-18315 GCA_963574415.1 Tarsius wallacei | reverse complement strand
TTTGATTTATCATTAAAAGGAATTGAAAAAAACTGGTATTATAGCATTCCCCCATAGGTAAACAGCATTCTCAATACAGTAAAACTTGCATCCTCTTTTAGTCTGTCCCATTGCAGGGAGCAGAACTCACACGTAAAGCACTTGACCCAGGCAGTGCCTTGCATATTGTAAGTACTTGATAAGGAAAAGCTACCAGTGCTCTAAACACTACCACCTGGGCATCGCCAAAGGACACGTCATCTCGGGAACCACTTCCCTTTTCTCTGTATGTGCTGTTCTACCAATTATTCACAAAGGCACGTATTGTACTGTGCATTCTTCTTCAACTCACACCTTTTGTTTGCAGATGCAAACCTCTTTCCAGTCATTAGAAATAATAAATCACACTCATGCATTCCAAACCCTGAAGAAAGTTACATATTTACAAAGTTCGGCCAGGTAAATAAAGAGCGATTCATAAGACAGGTCCTGTAAGAAAGATTCTTTAGACACTTTTGGAAAACGTCATTAGAAATGTTGGCCTCCACGTTAGAGCAATAGTTTATCTGACCTTTAATGTTATCACAGCTTTTAACTTCCTCGTGAATTCATGAAAGAATGAAATGCCCCAAAACCAACAGGAGTTGCTAGTTAAACTAGTGTTCTTCCACCAGCTAAATTTTTGGTAGTGCCACCTGCCATCGTCTGAATGTCATTCTAGGGAGATGCAAAAAAATCTTCCCATTTTTTCTGCCTTTCCTGCTTTAAGGTCATATGGTAAAAAGTGCTCAATTTGTTAGTCATCCACATAACCATACAGTTCAAAAGCTCTAGAATTTTCTGAAATTTTTATTTTGAGATCATGCATTCACAAAATCAAGCATCCAGGTAGTGAACAACAATCTTGTGAAGCTCCATGTTGTCCCTCAGTCCACCATGCCCTGTGAGCCGGGCTTTGTCATCTCTAGATTACAGATCAGGAATTCACGGCACAGGCCAAGAGGGACACAAGTGCTGGGAGTTGCAACTTAGCTGTTCAGCTTCTGAACCCAAACTCCTTGTGCATTTCAGTGTTTCATGCTCTCTCAGTCTCATCAAAGGACACATTTTCTGCTCCTACTGAGGGCTGTAAAGAAGCAGAATGTACCACATTTTTTTTTATCCAGTCCAGCTTCGATGGGCAACATGGTTGGTTCCATGTTTTTGCTATTGTGAATAGAGCTGCAACAAACATACGTGTGCAGGTATCTTTTTTGTAGAATAATTTGAATTCCTCCGGGTATAATTATAATGCTATAAGAAAGCAATTGGCAGTAGCGGAAAACTGTCAGGGGAAGTGGGGGTGGGACTGGCAGTTGAGGGAAACTGCTAGGGGAGGGAGGGGCATACCTCATCCACAAGGGTACCTGCACAATCAATGTTTGTATACCTAACCCTGAATTGTACCCCACATCTTTATAATAAAAAAAAATTTTTTTAATAAATTTAAAAAATAAAGAAGCAGAATGACCCCACACCAGGATGTACAGGGCAGACAGAGGAAGTCCTGGCTCTTCTTTCATAGCCACTGAAAGACCAGGAGATTTGGCAAATTCTCTCTGGTCCAAGGAAGGGAGGAGATGAGGGTGGAAGGCACATCACGTGGTATCTGATCCTCAAGAAATGGTAGCACTGGCTTCAGCCTTTCCACCATGTGGTTTAGCATAAACATTGGCAAACAGCAAGAACAAATCCAGATGAGCTGTGGAGAGACGATGAGGAAGATCCCAGCAGAACAGCCCAGAGCCACTCTTGCTGGCTGCAAATCCCACATTCAGCTGGGCTGGGGCAGTGTCAAACACCAAGTTTATGAGTTGAAAACTCTGGTGGAATGCCCATCGTGGTCTGAGTAGGTGCCAAAGCAGCAGGGGTTGATCTGGAAAGATAAGGGGTCTAAAGCAATAGAGAAAATGTTGGTAAAGTGCTTTGAATTCTAAAAATAAACACTGCTGCTGTGCCAGTGCCATCAGCAATGGCCATTTATGGTACCCGATGGGAGATGTTAATTGTGTGTTATGAGGAAAGTTGTCTTGCCTACACCTACGGGAATATTCTTAATCTCACTATCACAGAGGGAAGGGTTTTATCATCATAGCATTGTTTATTCTTTTTTTTTTCTTTCTCAGATTAACCTTTTAATTTTTAAATTTATTTTAGATTTGTGGGGTTTGTGTGAGGATTTGCTATATGAGTACGTTGCTTGGAGGTAAGGTTTAGGCTTCTAACAAGCCCTCTCTCCCCCAATAGTGAACGTGGTACCCAGTGGATGGTTGTGTGCCTTTTGTCCCTCCTCCCTACATCCCTCCTTTAGCAGTGTCAAGAGTCTGTTGTTCCCACCTTTGACTCACATTCTCACTGGCTCATGTGACCAGTGATCAGGGCCCACTTATGAGTGAGAACATGCAGTACTCGGTTTTTTGTTTCAGTGATAGTTCACTCCGAATGATGGTCTCCAGCTGCATCCATGTTGCTGCAAAGGACATGACTTTGTTCTTCTTTTTAACTGTGTAGTATTCCATCATGGATATGTACCATATTTTCCTTATCCAGTCCACACTCAGTGGGCTTCTGTGTTGATTCCATGTTTTTGCTATTGTAAATAGTGCTACAATGAACATGTGTATGCAGCTGTTTTTGGTAGAGTGATTTACGTTCCTCTGGGCATACTCCCAGAAGTGGGATTGCTGGGTCATATGAAAGCTCAACGTTTAGTTTTTTGAGAAAATGCCGCTCTACTTTTCACAAAGGCTGAACTAAGCGTACATTCTGCATCATATCTTAAAGATTGCTCACTTTCATCAGGGGCTTTGTGAACTACTATCTTCCTTTCTCTAGAGTCCTGCCATAAAGAGTTCTTCCTCCCAGGAAAAGTTCTTGCCTTCTTCCCCTACCTCCTCACCCTTTTTTACCTAAATTTCATTCCTTTGCACTCACATTGTCACAGCGATAGATTTGCATTTAAGAAAGTTTAACAAGCAGAAAAAAATTTAGCTTACAAATAAAGCAATCATGAGTGATCTTTCTCGAATATATTTTTAATCTACAAAAGATTAACATAGTCTTGTCAATATTTTCCAAAGTGCATTTAAAAATGTATATAATATATTTTTCAAATATATTGTCAAAGATCTTTCCAATTGCATAAAATGAGCCCCACTTATATCATCTTCCTTTACACAGTCATTGGGTAACAATAACAAAAAACAAGAGACTCTGAATTAATCCCCAATGCTGCGTTGTCATGGTCTTGTACTGTGTTAGTCATGTTAACACCACAAAATAGATACTATTAGGTCAGCCAATGAATTTAGCAAAACCTGTAGCTGTTTTAAATTGGCCTTCACTACAAAGATTGTTTCAGGTCCTGATTACTTTTTGGCAGGGATAATTTTGTATTTCCTCAACATACTAATGAGCCTCGTGATTAACGTGGGGGAAGGATTGAAAAATTTTAATACTCCACAGTCCACAAAAAAGACCTCTTAACTCTCTAGACCATCCTTCAAAATTACAAGTAAATCTTTGTGGAAAAAACAAACTTGAGAAAAGTTTGTGAGCAGTTATTTCCCAACAATTTGCAAGGCATGATGACTAGGGCTTGGAATTCCTTCAACATACAAATTAAAGTCAATTTTAAATTTGTCAAAATCTCCCCAGCGTGCCTCTTCTTCTGATCCCCATCTGAGCCATGGAGAAAATGTGCTATTCTCACAACAGTTCTAGAATTCTTTCCTCATGGACACCACAGAGAAGCTCTGTTTCAGAAACAAAATCACACTTGGCAAATTTATACAGGCTACTTTCTCTATTAGGTTAGCAAAAGAAAAAAAATTATCCTCCTTAAAAAAAATCTGCTTAATGTGGAGCTACCCTCATACCCTCACTTTTCTTTCTCTAGGTGAGACTTCAAAACTAACAGTTAAAGTGCTTCAAATTGATGAGTGTCAGGCCAAGGTGAGATCACTGTCTGCTAGGAAAGAGAGGATTTGCAACATTAGTGTCAGCCAATCACCTTGTCCGGGAACAGTTACAAAACAATTCTATGCCTTCTTCAAGGCTCTAGAACTAATTGACTTCTGGGGTGGGGGAGAAAGAGAGAGAGATGAGAGAGAGAGAGAGAGAGAGAGAGAGAGAAATGTCAGAGCGGAATCCCTCCTACCAGACTCACACAATTGGGTGGACAGCTGATTAGAAATAAGAAGGGCCCACATGTTCAGTTATTCTCTGGGAAAGACATCACAGAAAATACTCCACATTAAGTCCTCACTCCTATATTTGTTCTGCCTTTCCTCTGTCACTTCCTACCCTGGACCTGCTCTCTCTCTCTCTCTCTCTCTCTCTCTCTCTCTTTAGATTATAAAATATAGTTTATTTTAAAACTAAATTATAAAGAGAGAGAGAGAGGATATTCACCTCCCCAAAATAGAGGAGGGGGCCAAAGTTTAAGAAAACATCATTTTCCCTCTTTTCAAGGTCTATGGGGGCCACTCCAATCTCATTACTGAGTTGTTGCTGAAAATAAAAACATGAAAAAGAGCTGAAGCAGCATACGTGACAACATTCCAGGGACTACTCTGAAGGAAGCATGTCCTCCTGTGCCTGGCCCCACCACTGTCCTGAGAAGCATGGAATGTCAGTTCTGGAAGATGCTCTGCAGAGCCCACACAGATATGCTCACAATTTACTCCACAGTGCCCTGGAGACTCCACAGCAATGTTTCAGGGACCAACTCAAAGGTGAGAACAGGGCAAATCTAGCAGGACACCTGCCCTAGCCCACCACACACACAGGCATGTGCACAGAAAAACAGACACATTCGGTGTAGAACAATTTTTGTTTATTTTAAATGTCGACATTTTATATAAGATTTCCTTCGGGGGGGAAAAAATCTCACTGCCAGAAATATTATCAATATTCAATCATCTTTTTCTAGATGAGAAAACTAGGGTTTAAAGAGATTAGATGACTTTTCAAAGTCTATATAAATGATGAGTAATCAAGCAAGCACTTGAACCCAGAACCTCTGAATCTCTACCTAGCCTCCTTCAGTACTTTGCTAGTTTTCTTTTTTTTCTTTAATTTTTATGAGTACATAGTGTGTGTGTATATTTATGAGGTACATGTGATGTTTTGATACAGGTATACACTGTGTAATAATCACATCAGGGTAACAAGTGTATCCATCACTTCAAATGTTTATAATTTCTTTGTTTTGGGAACATTCCAATTCCACTCTTTTAGTTATTTTTTAAAATGCAGTCAATTGTTGACTGTGGTTATCCTACTGTGCTATCAAATACTGGATCTTACTCATCTATTTTTATACCTATTAACCATCCCCACTTCCCCCACCCCCTACCCTTTCCAGCTTCGAGTAACCATCGAAGTAACCTTCTGTCTCCATGCACGCAAATGTTTTAATTTTTAGCTCCCATAAATAAGTGAGACTATGTGAAATATTTCTTTCTGTGCCTGACTTATTTCACTTAACATAATGTTTCCCCATTCCATCCATGTTTCTGGAAAAGACGTGAGTTTATTTTTTTAGGGCTGAATAATACTCCACTGTGTATATGTACCACCACATCTTCCTTGTCCATTCACCTGTTGATGGGCACAAGTGTATTCCAGATCTTGGCTATGGTGAACAGTGCTGCAATAAACATGGTGCGCCATGCTGTCTTTCATACACTGATCTGGGTGTATCCCCAGCCGAGGGATGCTGGATCACACAGCAGTTCTGCCTTCAGGTTTTGAGACCCTCGGTACTGCTCTCCACAGTGGTTGTGCTGATTAGGTGTGCTGGGGCGCCTCTTTCTCCACATCCTCACCAGCATTCAGTATTGTCCGTCTTTTGGATATAAGCCACTTTAACTGGGGTGAAAGGACCTCTCATTGCTGTTTTTACTTGCATTTCTCTGATGATTGATGATGTTGAGCATTTTTTTATATACCTGTTGGCTATTTGTGTGTCTTCTTTTGAGAAATATCTAGTCAGACCTTTTACCCATTTTAAATCAGAGTCCTAAAATTTTTTCTATTGAGTTGTCTGAGCCCCTCATATCCTGGTTATTAATTCCTCGTCAACTGGATACCTGAAAGTATTTCCTTCCATTCTGTCCATTTTTTCTTTGGTTGCCTGTGATTTTGAGATGAAACTCAAGAAATTTTTGCCCAGACCAGTGTCCTGGAAAGTTTTCCCAATGTTTTTATTTTTCTTCATGTCAACAAGTCAGAGGTTTACCAAATGTGTCCACTCTTTGTGACCTACATTTGTTTATTCAAACCAAAGGAAATATGCTGTTAAACTATTAATTATAACAATTATACAGATTTAATAAATAAAAATAAACTTTCACCTCTCACAAATATTTTGAACTTCTAAATCTCTAGTTAAACTCGTCCTTTAAATCTTTATTCTGATAAGGGTCAATAAGATTTTTTTTTAAAGGATTTGTAAATATTATATAGATCTTACACTTCTACCAAGGCAACATAACTATGTGGTCAAAGAATGTGTCAGACCCATCAGCTTTGAAGTGAGAGGGAGAAATGCCATAACTAAGACTTAGGCAGACAAGATTTTGTTTTCAGTTCATCAATGCTGTCTGTAAATACAAACCAATCATGAAGGAGAAAGGAACTCATTCAGTAAGCCTGAAAGCAGAGTCACTTTTCTGAAGATTTCTGCCTTTTCTAGAAAAGAAACCGAGATGCTGAGCAGAGATTTTGAAAGCCTTGCAGGATGAAAGAACCAATTTGCTTTGGTAAAATACCCCGTATTTGGGGTTAGGATTCCAAAAGACTGAGTCCCAGAAGCAACGATAAACCAGAAATGGTTCAGTCTTTACAGGGGCTGACGCGTAGCTTCATATCATATTAATTTCTATAATTAGAATGAGGTAGACTGATATCATGAGTGTCCCTAGCCTCTTACCAGAAGAAAACATACACTACCAAGGCCTAAGGTGGCTTCAGATTAACTTTGTAATTTTCATATACATTGTCTGGCACAATCAAGAGTAGGTAGACAATGTAATTAAAAACCAAGAGAAACAAGAGGTAACAGTTCCAGGTCTACAGGGCACCTAGACAGTGATGTTTCCATACACAGACTCCAAGCCCTTAGGAACATATTCAAAAAAGACAGGGGCAGCATTAAGAATTTTAACAAAGAAGAAGAAAAATCTAAAATAAAACCAAACAATTTTCAGACATAAAAATACAGTAGCATATTAAAAACATGATGGATGCATCTAAAGTTAGATTCTAAACAGCTGAAGAGAAAATTTGTGAACTGAAAACAAAACTGGAATAAAATAGTCTAAATAAATCAAGAAGAGATGAAAGTATGGAAAATGCAGAAGAGAGGGCAGAGATTCAGGAGACACAGTGAGGTCTAAATTTGAAATCCCAGAAGAAGGACTAACAGGGAAGGAGGCAGAAAGAAGGAATCCAGAGTTATCAAGCAAGTCTCTTTCCAAGGAGTTAAAATCAGCTGGCCTCAGCAGCACCATCGCTACAATCAGTGCAGGAAGAAAATGGAACAGCCCAAGAAGTTTTTAACTTGCCTAATTACCATGGGCCTAAATTCAGAAGCAAACTACAAAAGTTATTCTTAGTAAACTATTTTAACTACAATAAATGAGTATTGAAGTATGATATTACATTAGTGTTTGACATTTTTAGTAATAAAAATGGCTTTAGCATATGATAATATTCTTCTGGAATTTAAATAACTTTCCACACATTGTATATTTTTGTTTGCTTTAGTGCTTGTAAATATGATGCTTATTAGCTTATAAAAATCCAAAGCAAAATTTTCCTACAATTGCTTTAGATATGCTTCCAAATATAACTTAAGTTTCAAGGAATGAGACCCAGCAAATATTTGGTATGGTCCTCAGTTCAATGTACTTATCAAAATAAATGTGACCAAGAGGTAACTGAACTCTGGGGACTTTTCACCCAGTGATGTATCACTGAGTAAACAATTAGAAATAAAGTCAGTCTCCACAGAAATTTTTAGTTGTTAAAGTCAACCTTTAATTTTAATGTATGCTCAAATTTCACAAAGGTTCACTCTCAAAAACTGCTGATAAAAACTTTGCAATCCTTAGGCACTATAGAAAGATGCCTCATGTGAAAGCCAATTAGCCTAGGGTATATCTGGATTCTATTTGATATAGCATAAAATGAGCTTGATCAGACTAGTACTTAACAGCATGTGCTTTTGAAGTAGAGGGAAATCTGGTCATAAATTGTATGACTCGATTAACAATGAACATCTGTGGCATATTTCTGGGGGCCAAAGTTACCTGAAAGGATCATTTACTTCTAAACAGTAAATCATTTACTACCTACTCTCGTTGGATGAGTCAATATTGGTAAAGCTTTTCCAACAATGTCTTAGTAAGATTCATTTCCCACGCTAACTCATAGAGGAAATTTTAGTTGGTACACAGTGTTCCTAAGTAATTATGCTTCATTTTGTCAAGCTTGATGAATTGACTCAAAAAATTAATATACAAATAAATTTTTTTCACAATCCCAACACATTGTAAAAGTCACAAGATTCTACACCACTAGTAGGTTGACTTGATGATAATAAAAACGAGTCTTTTTATATCATGTGTTAATGCCATTGTTGTACAGAGAATAAAATTTAATGCTTAAATAATTATAGAGGCAACTCCATGATAGCAGTGATTTAGGAAATCATTCTCTTTAAAAAATTGAAATATTTCTTGAAGGCCAATCAGAGATCAAAAAGGAAAAAACAGAACTCTGAACAGAGAAAAAAGCAAATATCCAACGTAACCAGAGTGCATAGTTCATGAGAGTACTAGCAGACAAGAGGTCAACAACACTAGACCTGAAATCCAAAACGGGGTTCACAAGTCAGACCGAAAGTCAAGCTCAGATATGTCAGCAGCCCAGCTGAGTCACTCCACACACAAGACTGAGTCTGTTAGATGGACAGGGATATTGGGCAATCAATCTCCTTAGGAAAGCAGAACCGACCAATAGCCTTGACCTTTGTAGGGTGCCAGGTGGGTCAATAGGTCACTCTGCTTTCATCAGTCAAGGGCAGTATCTAGCACTTGGCCCTGGGAGGAGAATGTTTTCAATGTGAATTCAGTGTTTTTAAGTGTAGCCAATTCTCTATTTGAATGCAAATCTTCTTATTTGACAAAAACAATCCAGTAGACATAAAAAGTAGACAAACCATGCAATTAGAAGCAATGTTTGATGAATTTGACTAATTTAAACAGATGTACTATGGCACATACTTAGTGTATTTTTTCTGACTGAAGTCCCAGAGAATGAAGAATCTACTTACATTTCAAGTCATCACAACACAGGGACATTAGGAACAAATTCTACTGCTCGTCCAAAAGGAATGTCTCTTTACAACACCCTTGGTTAATGGGAAGGGAACTGGGAAATTCTTAAAATTACCAATTCCACCTTTATTCTTTTTGAAAAATTTGGATAAATAATACATTTACATGGATCCAACTTTAAACATTACAAAATGATACTCATAAAGACTCCCTCTCACCCATCTTCCCACTGTGACAACCACACCACCAGCACAACTGTGTCCCACCCTGCAAATAGAAACTACCATTATAAATATTCTGCTCACTCTTCCAGGGATTATGTGTATATAAAAGCAAATGCAAATATGTTTTTTCAAGTTCCACTTTTAAAGATTTCCACTTACCAGAAAATACTTATTTGCCATGGTGCTGATTTGGCTTCCTTTCATCAAATAGAAAAGTTACAACAATTATGTTCAAAGACATTTTGTGCACTACTCTAAATGCTTTATAGAATTAGACCACATTATCCTTATAAAAATTCTGTAATGCAGGTATTATGATCATCATAATAGTAGGGAATTCAATGCAGAGAAATTAGTAACTTTCTACACAGGTTAGCAAAAATTATTCTCCAACCTCCTCTCTTCTTCCCACCATCCCTAATGTTCACATCCACAATCATGTCTCCTTCTTCTTCCTAGATTCTGCCATCATCCCCCGTTTAATACTATTGTCACAGTTCCTTGACTTCCCAATGGAAAGAGCATGGGCTTTGGAGCAAGACGGAGCTGGATTTGAACCAAGTTTCACCACTCACTGGCTGTGTGAACCCAGCTTCTTTTCTTGCCTCTCTGAAAATTAGAAACTAGGGACAGGGTAGGATGAGTATGAGGGTACACAAAATGGAAAATTCTCTGTGGGTTTTAGCAACAGCTTCCTTTGATTCTCTCCCATTTAAAAATATTCCAGTGATAGGAGCTGCCTGGCTAGCTCTGCTAGTTGGAGCATGATGTGATATAAATATCCTACCGTGATTAGCCCTAACCACTGTTTTTCCTCTTTCCTTACCTCGGGACTATCACCTTCACTCTCAGCATATTACAGCACTACCTACTTTACTTAAAAAATAGAATCCAACAGCCAAAACATCACCAACTGCCCTCTCCTTCATCAGCAAACAAAGTTTAAAACAGCCATGCTGGAGACTTTTGCTTCTGGGAAGAATGAAACAGGCATTCTTTTTCCTATTCCTCCCACTAAGTACAATGAAAAAACCTAGACATTATAGGCAGGGCACAGTGGTGAATCCCAGCAATTTGAGAGGCTGGGGTGGGTGGATTGCTTGAGTCTAGGAGTTCAAGATCAGCCTGGGAAACATAGAAAGACCAAGTCTACCAAAAAAAAAAAAAAATTACAAAATTAGCCAGGTGTGGGGGTGCATACCTGTAGCCTACACTACTAGTGAGGCTGAGGTGGGAAGATCACTTGAGCCCAGGAGCCCAAGGCTGCGGTGAGCCATGCTTATACCACTGTACTCCAGCCTAGGTGCTAGGGTGAGAACCCTACTCAAAATAAACAAACAAAAACAATCTGGACATCATATATAAAACATACAAAAGAAGATTCTGAAAAGTAGAAAAGAAGGCAGGGCAGCTAGGAACTCAATAATAGCATGACAGTGAGTTCCCTGTGTGTGTGTGTGTGTGTGTGTGTGTGTGTGTGTGTGTGTTCACACGCATGCTCCTTATATATCTCAGACTTGGAGTTAAAGAAGCCAGCAAGCAAGAAATGTCAAGTGCAAACCAAGCAGATCCCAACAAAACTTCATTTCTCTAGGCAAAGAAAACTTTTAGACAGGAACTGCTATACTGTATCAAAAATGCCATAGAAGAACTGCGACCCTACACCCATCTGCACAAGCAAAGGCCAGGTGGAGTTGTGAACCTCCCCTACCCCCAGCAACAAGGAGATGTTCCTCCCCAATCCCATTCCTGAAGTTGCAGGGAGTCAGGGCTTTACTGCCTTCCAGTGGTGATGAGCGCACTGTCCAGTCACTCTGTCCTGGGAGTGGAGGCCACATGGAGGACTTCTGTCCCTACAGTCAAGGAGTGTCAGGAGAGTCTAGTGAAGAGATGAACTTCCCATTTACACCCAGGAGTCAGCCCCCTCAGTGTCAACAGAGGCCGCATGTGGAGACTGGACTTCTATTTCCACAGGAACAGGGTTACAGCTCCCCTTCCTCTGCCAGAGCCATGTCAAAAAAAGCCAGCCAACGATCTTAAGTCATTGTTCAGTGAACAGTTACAAACATATGTGAAACAGGTGAAAAACAGAAAGTCTCAACAAAGAAATAGAAGATTCAAAGAAGTAAATAGATTTTTATATCAGAAAAACACAAGGATCCCAAGAGTCTTACAAGCCAATTGGACTATAACAACAGATCTGATAGCCATGTCACTGGTAATCCGGAAGGAGGGGAGAAAAAAATATTCAGTAAAATAATGGATGAAAATTTGCCACATTTGATAAAAGACACAAAGCTACAGAATCAATGTGAGAAAAACCCCAAGCAAGATCAACCTAAGGAAATTCACACCAAGAAGAATCATGGTCAACTTGTGAAAACCAAAGACAGAAAAAATTTGGAAGCAGAGAGAGAAATGGCACATTACCCATAGAGGACAGACAATTTGAGTGACAGTGAGTTTCTCATCAGAAACCACAGAAACTGCAGAAGAAAGTGGCACAATGTTCAAGTACTAGAAAGAAAGAACTGTCTACCTCTCAGAAAAGACATCCAAGCAGTCAGCAGACACATGAAAAAATGCTCAGCCTCACTAATCATCAGAGCAAATCAAAACCACATTGAGATACCACCTAATGCCAGTCAGGATGGCATCATTAATAAGTCAAAAAAACAACAGATGCCGGTGCAGGTGTGGAGAAAAGGGGATATTTCTACACTGTTGGTAAGAGTGCAAACTAGTCCAACCTCTATGGAAAATAGAGCGGCAATTCCTAAAAGAACTAAAACTTGACCTTCCATATGATCCATCCATCCCTCTCCTGGGAATATACCCGGAGGAACATAAATCATTCTGCCAAAGACACCTGCACACCCATGTTTATTGCCACACTATTCACAGTAGCCAAAACATGGAACCAACTCTACTGCCCATCCAAAGTGGACTGGGTAAAGAAAATGTGGTACATATACACAATGGAGTATTATGCAGTCATGAAGAAAGAACAAAATCATGGACTTCACAGTTAATTGGATGGAGTTGGAGACCATCATATTTAGTGGTCTATCACAGCAACAAATAACTGAATACTGTCTGAGTCCAGGAGGTCAAGGCTACGGTGAGCCGTGATCATGCCACTGCACTCCAGCCTGGGTGACAGAGTGAGACCTTGACTCCAAAAAATATACATTTTTTTCAGGGTGTGTGAACTGCACACAAGGGAGGGATTGGCAGTTGCTGGGCATGGCTAGGGGAGGGAGGGAGGAAAGAGGATGGGAGACACATGACAACACACGGGATACCTGGGTCCACTACCAGGAGGGGTGAGAGCAAGTTAGAAGCCCAAACTTCACCTGCATGCAGTCTACTTATGTAGTTAACCCTCACTTGTACCCCACATCTTTACAATAAAATTTTTAAAAAGAACATCTAGCCAGAATCTTACATCAGAAAATAATACCCTTAGAAATGAAGGGTAAATATACATTCTCAGATGAAGGAAAACTGAGAATTCATCACCCACATACCCATGCTCTAAAAGAATGGCTAATGGAAGTTCTCTAAACAGAAACAGATAAAAGAAGGAGCCTTGGAACATCTGGAAGAACATGGCAAGCAAACATGTGGGTGAATTCAATGCCTTCCATCTCCTCTTGAGCTTTCAGAATTATGCCTGGTGGTATAAGCAAAATTATAACACTATCTGATGTGGTTCAATGTGTATGTAGAGAAAAAAACTAAGACAATGTTATTACAAATGGGGGATAAAAAAGATGTGAAAGAAGGCAAGGTTTCTTACTTCCCTTGAAATGGTAAAATTATGATATGATAGACTATGACAAGCTATACGTAAGCAATGTAAAACTTACACATACTTATACATGTAATGTCCTGCAACCATGAAAGAGCTACACAAAGAGAAACAGTAAAAAACACTGTAGAGAAAATAAAGTAGAAGTTTAAATGTTCCAGTAATTCCCAGAACATTAGAAGAAAAGAAAACAAAGAAAAAGCAGAAGGAAGAAATAGAAAACAAAAAATAAAAGAATACACCTTTAACTCCTACATATCAATAATTACATTCAATATAAAAGGCGCATATGTATTAATTAAAAGATAGAAATTGGAAGGATAGATTGGCAGAACATACAACTCAGCTATTTACTATCCACAAGAAACTCATTTCAAATAAAATCATATAAGTAGGTTAAAAACAAAAGGATAGAAATATATATCATGCAAACATTTATCAAGACAGAGAAGGAATGCCCATATAAATAACAGATAAACAAAAAAATTACCAGAGACAAAGAGGATCATTATAAAATGATAAAAGTGGCCAGGCACCGTGGCTCAAGCCTTTAATCCCAAGACTACAGGGAGGCTGAGGTGGGAGGTGGGAGGATTACTTGAAGCCAGGAGTTCAAGACTAGCCTGGACAGTATAGCAAGACCTCATCTCTAAAAAAAAAAAAAAAAAAAAACCAAAAAATTAGCCACGTAAAATGACGTGTGTCTTGTAGTCCCAGCTGCACTGGAGGCTGAGGCAGAAGGATCGCCTGAGCCCAGGATGTCGAAGCTGTTGTGAACTGTGATCGCCCCACTGCACTCCAGCCTGGGTGACAGAGTGAGACCTTGACAAAAAAAAGAATGCTAACTCTGGAGCCAGACCATGTGATTCAAGACCTGTGTGCTAATCTTAGAAAAGTAATTTAATTTCTTTTTACCTTTCTTTCTTCATCTGTAATCCTGACAATAATAAGGCACATGTATCTGCAAAAGACTTGCCCTTCCTGACACATACTAAGCTCACCCGCCAACACTGGACTTCAAGCACCTAGCCCAGAGTCTGGCAAAGACTAAGAGATTCAATCAATGTTTGGTGAATGAGCGAATGAGTAAAGGAATCGTTTAAGTTCTGAAATATTTTCTCCACAGCGGTTTAAATCATTGACTCTTGTCTCTCCTTGTTGTGTAAATTAATCAAGGCCCCTTTCATGTCACATTATACTAATATAGTAAGTTCTGACTAACCAAATGAGTTAATGCATCACACACCGAGCCCAATGAGCCCAATGCCCGACACAAAGTGAATACGCAACAATTGTAGTCATAATTGGGTTACTCCAGTCTCTGAACTCCTTCAGATTCTGTCACAGGGGATCAAGCTCCCCTCACTTCCATAGTAAAGAATAAAGAGTAGCTCTCTCATCTAAAATCTTACAGCATGGCTCCAACCCAGCTTTTTGTACAAAGTATTCAATGAATAATAGCTATAATCATATTTACTGTATTTCTCACTGGATTATTTTCCACATCCTGTATTCCAACTCCAAGCTACCATTCCTTGCAGAGGCTATAGCTAACCTGAAATGTCCTTCTTTCTTCCTTATCAGACAAATATTTTCTTTTAATAATGTCTCCACGCCATCATCTATCTCTACCTGGACTCCACCCATTGATTCTCCCCTCTAAATCACTCTCCAATCATGCCTTTATGATGCCTTTATCTCCAGAGGCCAGCACCGTGCCCGGCACATAGTAACACTCATTACTGTCTGTCGAATTGGAGTGAAGAGGAGAGAAAGAAGTGTTAACGTCACCAGTTTTCAAAACTCCTGAAACCTACACTGGCTTCTTGGTAACTGAGTTCCAAGTGCTTGAGCTTCTAAGCAGGAGGGTGCTCGCTTTAAAGATGTTCTAGAAAGCTGCCTGTGAATCTCCTGGAAAGCCCTGAATGAGTGTCTCCAGGGCTGCGCCTAAGCCAGTGTTAAGGGAGACTCCACCATTCCGCCCCTCCTATCCCTGCTCTCTGCCCCCGGCACTCCTCCCTGCTCCCAGGAG
Organism: Tarsius wallacei; assembly: GCA_963574415.1. Taxonomy (NCBI): domain Eukaryota; kingdom Metazoa; phylum Chordata; class Mammalia; order Primates; family Tarsiidae; genus Tarsius; species Tarsius wallacei. The sequence continues at coordinate 2,880 of CAUYQG010175098.1, read as the reverse complement.
CATTCCTCCCCACCTCCCGGAGCACTCCTCTCTGCCCTGGGAGCACTACTCCTTGCCTCCCCAGAAGCACTCCTCACAGTCCCCGGGAGCACTCCTTCACACATTCCGGAGCACTCCTTCCAGCTTCTGTAGACTTTTGCTGTATCCTCATGCCGTTGTAAACTCCCAACCACATGTCTCTGGGTCCACATTCTTGCTGGATCTTTTCCATCTCTTTTGGCAATCTTCATCTGCCCCCCATCAAAAATTCCAATTCCTAGGCTAGGCGCACTGGCTTACGCCTGGAATCCTAACACTTTGGGAGGCCAAGGTAGGAAGATCACTTGAGCCCAGGAATACCTGACCAGCCTAGGCAACATAGAGAGACAATGTCTCTAAAAAAAAATAATGAATAAATAAACAAAAAATTAAAAGAAAAAATCAGCCAGGTGAGGTGGCACGTGCCTGTAGTCCTAGCTACTTAGGAGGCTGAGGCAGGAGGATTTCCTGAGCCCAGGAGGTAGAGACTGCGGTGAGCCATGATCGGGCCGCTGGACTCCAGCCTAGGCAACAGAGTGAGACCCTGATACAAAAAAAAGAAAAAAAAATCCAGCTCCTGGATTCCTATTCTCAGCTGCTTTGAACAATATTACAACACAATGGCTAACACAGCTTACAGCGTCGATTCCACATGGGCCCCTGCCACAGCATCTGAGCCCTTGGGTATTTGAGGTAATTCCTGGTTTGACTCCGTAAGTCCCAGCCAGGAATTTTACCTTATTCTTCAAATTGCTGTCATCAGATGTGGTGCCAATGATGAGAACAGAGGCTTTATAGAACCCAAAGTCCAGCTTCAGATAAACCTGACTCCATTTTAAAAACTAAGCTTCTATTTTAAAGAGAAGAAATTTATATTCATTATACAACTGGATCAAACAGTTCTTAGAGCAAAAATATCACTGTCGAGATACCTGAATCAACTAAATATTTTATTTATTTAATATTCAGTGTGGGAGACTTTTCTGAAAAGACTTTGGCAGATTTTTTCTAAATAGATTTTCTATCAGATTTTTTTCCACGTCTTTCATTAGCAAGTTCCTTTTTCATTAATAATTCACTCTTTGACCAAATCGATCCACACAGGAGTTGGGGCTCTTTCCCAGCTGGTTCTAGTTCTTAGTCATGTTTCACACTAATCTCCTAGTTTACCACTTGGGAAACAGAAACACCACCTGATTTTTTTTTTAATTACCATAGCTTTCGGGGATAGAAACAGTTTTTGGCCGGGCTCAGTGGCTCAGCCTGTAGTCCCGTGATTTGGGAGGCCGAGGTGAGTGGATTGCCTGAGCCCGCGGGTTCGAGACCCGCCGGGGCAACTTGGCCAGACCTCATCTCTACAATAAATCAAAAATCAGCCAGGTGTGGTGCACACGTCTGTAATTCTGGCTACTCAGAAGGCTGAGGCGGAAGGATAGCCGGAGCCCAGCGGGTCGAGGCTGCAGTGACCGGGAGCGGCCACTGCACTCCAGTCTGGGTGACGGAGTGAAACTCCAACTCAAAAACAAACAAGCAAAAAAAGAAACAGTTTTTGGTCTGGACTTCAAGAGTACCCATCACCCCCACCGGTGCACATTGTACCCAAAAGGTATCAACTGATTTTAACATCCAGGCCTCTCCTTTCGTTTTCCCTCTGTGAGCGACATCAGTCTGATCAGATGAAAACACCTTCCACCTGAAGCCTTGAACACACACTTCACACGCTCCTCACACTGCTTCACACAGAACCCCCAGCCCCAGCAAGTTCCACACTCCCTACTCCCACCAGCAACAGCCTTTGGCCCACGGACTCCATCGCCTCTGAGGTGGCCTGGGATCTGATGGGACAATGCCTCACTCCTGATGGAGTTCATCTCTGGGGGTCAGAATCCTGAAGCATGTCTTCAGACTTCCCTGTTTCCACATTGAGTGAAACTCGTTTTTCTATTTTTGCTTATTTTGTTTCCCTGCCAAAGGGCGTACACCGCAACATCATACCTCCATGTGCAGAATTCTTTTTCCTCTTTGATATCTGAGGCTTCATGGCTCAGCCAACCATGGGGTCTGGCTCTTTTTGCTTTTGGATGCACGTTCTACCCAGACATGTTCAGCCTCTGCAAACAGTTCTGGCAACTGCCCCTCTAAGAGGTCAGGCACATCCAGCACGCCTGCACCATGGAAGGCTCAGAGCTAGGCTCAAGATGGTACCCCTCCACATGCTGAGACTAATATGGAACAGGACAAGAATCAGTTATATTCAGCCATCAGGCAAATTTTTTCATTTCAAAAGAAAACATCTGAAATGAAAAAACTTTAACCCAAAGAAACAACTGCCTAAGAGCAAAACTTCTGACAGTAGGCAAGGAAACATTTTTAGACATTTTACTCTCACATTACTCTATAAACAGAACCACAATAGCAGACTTCTCAAAAAAATCCTGGCCTTTCTCAATTCAGGCACAGGAACCCTCTCAGTAAGCATCATGGGCCTATCAGACAGCCTACAGCCCTGCAGCCCGAGGAACCGGGAGGTAACCTTTTTCCTGTCTCTAGGACACTCAAACATCTCTACCCAGGAACTGGCTAGCTGCCACCCACAGAGAAAACCTTCACATGGGTTTTAATATCCAAAAGTAACCTGGTTTAAGCTTTGCCACCAGTTACTCTAGCAATCAACCCATTGTTTTCAATACCATTGCCAGTCTCCTTCATTGCCACCAAGCTTTCTTCTTGAAATAAAAGTTGTTTCTCACCTGATTGCTTCTGTTTTCTGTCTGCAGAGGTTTGTGAAAATCTTTCCTCTAGATTCATTTTGTGCTTAAAACCATCAAGGACTTTATTTTATTTTTAGAAGACTTCTTTTTC
>CAUYQG010175097.1:0-10137 GCA_963574415.1 Tarsius wallacei | reverse complement strand
GCCTGAGCCCGCGGGTTCGAGACCCGCCTGGGCAAGCGAGACCTCATCTCTACAATAAAATCAAAAAATTAGCCGGGCATGGTAGCGCACGCCTGTAGTTCCAGCTACTTGGAAGGCTGAGGCGGAAGGATCGCCGGAGCTCAGCAGGTCGAGGCTGCGGTGGCCGGGAGCGGCCACTGCACTCCAGTCTGGGTGACAGAGTGAGACTCCAACTCAAAAAAAAAAAAAACAAAACAAAACAAAAGAATGATAGCTTTTGAATACATATTTTTTAAATCTGATACAACTCCCAAGGTTTCTGTAGCCTTTTCAACACCATACCCCGAGTAAAATAACACCTTAAGACCCTTTTTTCAATAACAATAAAAGCTGGTCAGAAGCCACAAGGCCCAAAACTCATTGTTTACTTCTTTATTCAACAAATACTTGATTAACAGAGACACATATCATACTCGCACCTGTTATTATAAGTCACTATGATGGAGTAACAAGAAAATCTAGTTTGGGTTTTGAGGTTCTCAGCTCTGCCACTTGTTAACTAGATACCTTTTATAGTTGAGAAGCCTAAACTCAGAAAAACTAAGTAACCACTTTTTGATACCAAGTTCAATGAAAATAAAAAGAGAAATGCTATATGATGACAAGTTATTTTTTATAGTACGTACTGTTACAACAAAACAAAACATCTTTATGTTGGAGAAGAGAAAGCCAAGAAGGTAAAGATAGCTGAAGAGATCCACACTAGCCAGAGCCACCCCATGAAAGACATTTCACATTCTCACTCCTCTACCTGTGATACCTTTCAAATACCTGATGATGTCTCTTACCCAGTTTGCAAAACTTCAGAACCAAAACAGTATGAATATATGCAACAGTTTGTAACATATATTGTTTAGCAATGTTGTTTTGTCTTCAAATATAATATATTCAAAAGTGCTTTGTGTTCAAAAAGTGTTCAAAAATGCTTTGAAGTACATCATGTATATCTTATATTATCATCATTCATGGTGGCTTATGCCTGTAATTCCAGCACTTTCGGAGCTTGGGGTGCAAGGATCACTTGAAGCCAGTTCAAGACCAGTCTGGACAACATAGCAAGACCCCATCTCCATTAAAAAAAAAAAAAAATTAGCTGAGTGTATTGATGTAAAGCCACTAAAGAGGCTGAGACAGGAGGATCCCTGAGCCTGGGATTTTTTTTTTGCAGTGAGCTACGATCCTAACACTGTACTCCTGCCTGGGTAACAGAGCAAGACTCTATCTCTTAAAAACAAAAAGAAAAAAAAAAAAAGAATATACTTTATTGTATGAAAAGAACTCAATTTATAGTTTAGGCTCCAAAAAATTAAAAACTAATTGAAAAACTTAATAGAGTCACACACAGTTGGTTTGGGTCCTATTTAAAAAACAAGATTCAAGCTGGGCTTGGTGGCTCAGCCTGTAATCCCGTGCTTTGGGAGGCTGAGGTAAGTGGACTGCCTGAGCCCACGGGTTCAAGACCCGCCTGGGCAACTTGGCAAGATCTCATCTCTACAATAAATTAAAAAATTAGCCAGGTGTGGTAGCGCACGTGTAGTTCCAGCTACTTGGAAGGCTGAGCGGAAGGATCGCTGGAGCCCAGCAGGTCGAGGCTGCAGTGGCTGGGAGCAGCCACTGCACTCCAGTCTGGGCGACAGAGTGAGACTCCAACTTGAAAAAAAAAAAAAGAAATGTGTTCCAGTGCTTGATAGCACAGTGGATGCCTATAGTTACCAACAATTTATTGTATAGTTTTAAATAGTTAAAAGAAAAAATGTGAAACGTTCCCAACACAAAGAAATGATAAATGTTTGAGGTCGTGAATATTCTAAATACCCTGATTTAATTATTACACATCGCATGTACGCATCAAAATATTGCATATATCCCATAAATATACACAGTTATTCTGTATCAGTAAAATAAGTAAACAAATGTAGGATTAGAAGACCAAAATCAAAATTTAAAATGATTGTATTATTTTTCTTTATTTCGGTAGCTTTAGAGGGTACAAATAGTTTTTGGTTACATGGTTGTATTATATAGTGGTGAAGAAGTCTGGGCTTTAAGTGTATCCACCACTCTACCTGTGCACATTGCACCTGATAGGTGATTTTTCATCCCTCCACCCCTTCCCCCTTCTGGGTCTCCAAGGTCCATTATAGCATTCTCTATGTCTTTGCAGATACTTAGTTTAGCTCCCACTTACAAGTGAGACCATGCGGTGTTAAGTTTTCTGTTCCTAAGTTAGTTCACTTAGTATGATGTTCTGCAATTTCATCCAAATTGCTGAGGAAAAAACATTTCATTCTTTTTGATAGCTGAGTAGTATTCCATGGCGTATATATACCATATGTTCGTTATACACTGATTGGTTCATGGGCATTTAGGTTGATTCCACATCTTTGCAATTAAACATTGTGATGCGATGAACATGTGGGTCTCACTCTGTCACCCAGGCTGGAGTGCAGTGGCATGATCTTGGCCACTGCAGCCTACCTGTTGGACTCAGGCCATCCTTCTACCTCAGCCTTCCAAGTAGCTGGGACTACAGGGAGTGCCACCATGCCCAGCTAATTTTTTTTACTTATTGTAGAGACAAGATCTTGCTATGTTGCCCAAGTTGGTCTGAAATTCCTGAACTCAGGCAATCCTCTGGCCTCGGCCTCTCAAAGTGCTGACATTACCGGCCAAGTTGTCTTTTTTTATTTAATGACCTCTGTTCCTTTGGGTAAATCACTGTGTTTGGGGTATTTTTCTTCTAAATATTGTACTATGTCAAATATTCTACTATTCTAGTATTTCAAATTATCTACTAAAATTAGTAGGTAAAATACAAATTATGATTAATGAGTATCAAAATTTTTAATCAAACACATCTAAATAAAATTAAATATTTTATCTAAAAAATGAATCAGGAAGCGTTCTCTTCTATTTTCTGCAAGAGGTTGTGTAGAGTTGCTATTAATTCTTTAAATGTTTGATAGAATTTTCTAATGAAACCATCTGGGCCTGGATATTCCTTTTTGGTGAAATTTTTAAATCATGAAGCTAATATTTTAATAACTATAGAACTATTCAAGTGATCGATTTATCTGTTGGGTGAGATGTAGCAGTTTATATTTTTTGAAAAATTGATCCATCTCGTCTAAGTTGTCAATTTTATCTGTGTAGAGTTCTCAGTATTCCGTTATTATTCTTTGATGTCTGCAGAAAGTGTAGTAATATCCCTGGTTTCCTTTGTGATATTGGTAATGTGTCTGTTTTCTTTATCAGTCTTGCTAGAGGCTTGTCAATGTTATTGACCTTTAAAAGAACCAGTTTTATGTTTGAGTTTTCCCTATTGTTTTTCTGGGTTTAGTTTCATTGATTTCTGCCTTTATCTTTATTGTTTTCCTGCTTTTGGATTGAGTTTCTTTTGCTTGCTTGCTTTGAGTTTCTTTTGCTCATCCTTTCCTCCTTTTTTTTAGGTAAGAGCTTAGATTACTGATTTGAAATGTTTCCTTTTATGTATGAATATAGTGCTATAACTTTTTCCATCCATGCTGTTGATAAGCTGTGTCCCACAAATTTTGAAACAATTTTTATTCAATTCAATGTATTTTAAAATTTTCCTTGAGACTTTCTTTTTTGATCCGTGGCTATTTAGAAGTGTGTTGTTTTGGTATCAGACCTGTGTGTGGAGATTTTTCTGTTTGTTATCTTTTTGTTATTGATTTCTGGTTTAATTCAATTGTGGTCGTAGAATACCTGCATTCTGGCTTCAATTCTTTTAAATTTTTTGAGGTTTGTTTTTTATGACCCAGGATGTGGTCTATCTTGGCATATGTTCTGTGATAACTGGAAGATAATATGTATTATGCTGTGTTATTGGGTTTCATAAATGTCAATTCAATGTTACTGACCTTTGAAAGAACCACTTTTACGTTTGAGTTTTCCCTATTGTTTTTCTGGGTTTGGTTTAGGAAACTCAAGAGTAAGAGTTAAGTTTATCATATTTGCCCGTATTTCTATATTGTTGCTTACCATATTGTTTCTTCCTTCCTAATATTCCAAGTCTCCTTTATTTAGCATTTCCTTTCTTTTATTCTTTATTTTGTGTATACATATGTATGTGTGTGTTAAGAGAACTTCCTAGCCGGGCTCGGTGGCTCAGCCTGTAATCCCACACTTTGGGAGGCTGAGGTGAGTGGATTGCCTGAGCCCGCAGGTTCAAGACCCACCTGGGCAACTTGGCGAGACCTCATCTCTACAATAAATCAAAAAATCAGCCGGGCATGGTAGCGCATGCCTGTAATTCCGGTTACTCGGAAGGCTGGGGCAGAAGGATCACCAGAGCCCAGCAGGTCGAGGCTGCAGTGACCAGGAGCGACCACTGCACTCCAGTCTGGGCAACAGAGTGAGACTCCAACTCAAAAAAAAAAGAGAACTTCCTGAATTCATTATTTTGGGTAGGTCTGCTGTTAACAAAGTATCTTAGTTTTGTTTCATCTGAAAATGTCTTTAATTTTCTTTTTTCATTTCTAAAGACATTTTTTGCCAGACATAAATTGCTCTTTTCTTTCTTTCCCTCCCTCCATTCCTTCCTTCTTTCTTATTTTCTTCCTTTCTTTTTTTTCTTTTTTTTTTTTTTTTTGCATCACAGTCTCACTCTGTCACCCAAGCTGGAGTGATCACTGCTCACTGCAACCCTGACCTCCTGGACTCTGGCAATCCTTCCACCTCAACCTGCTGAGTAGCTGAGACTACAGTTGCATGCCACCATGCCTAGCTATTTTTTTTACTTTGTAGAGATGAGGTCTTGCTATGTTGCCCAGGCTGGGATCTGTAACTCCTGGGCTCAAGCAATCCTCCTGCCTTGGCCTCCCAGTTTTAGAATTACAGGCTTGAGCTCCCACGTCCAGCCTCACTGTTCTTTTCTTTTTATCTCTTGAAAATATTGTGATACTTCCTCTGGCCTCCATTATGTCATATGAGAAACCTGCTGTCACTCAAATTGGTGTACCACTATAAATAACACGTGATTTCTTTCTTGCTGCTTTTAAGGTTTTTTTCTACATCTTTAGTTTTCAAATATATGACTATAATTTTTATGTGTGTAAAAAAAAATTTTTGGTTTTTCTTGTTTGAGGTTTGCTCAGCTTCTTGAATCAGTAAATTTGTCTTTTGCCTAACTTGAGAATTTTCCAGGCATTATTTATTTTCAATTCTTTTAGTCCCACTGTTTCTTTTTTTTTTTTTTTCCTTCTGAAATGCCAAAGAAACAAATGTTAGCTCTTTCATTTTTAGTTTCTTGGGTCATTCACACTCTACTCTCTCCTTTTTTTTTTTTTTTTTCCCCCAGTATATTTTCTCTCTATTGATCAGATTGGGTCAATTCTATTAATATGTCCTCAAGTTTATTTATTCTATCCCTTACCATTATCTCCACTCAAGTATTGAGCCCATCAATCAAGCTTTTATTTCAGCAATGGGTATTTTTCAATCCTATCATTTCCCTTTGGTTTGTTTTTTATAACTTGTTTCTTTGCTCACAGTTTCTATTTTTTATTTGTTTCAAAATAATTTGCAATTGCCTGTTGAAATGTCTTTATGATGACTACTTTAAAATCCTTATCAGAAAATTATAGCATCTAATTCCTCTAAGTATCAATGGCTGTTGGTTGTCTTTTCTCATTTGTGTTACCCTTTTCCTGATTCTTAGGAAATGACTGGTCTTTGGTTGTATTTTGGAAACTTTGGACATTAGATTATGAGATTCTGGACCCTACTCAGTCTCTCTTTCAGCAGGCAGTCCTCTTGTCAAGGTACAATTCAAGAGGCTAGGTTGGGGGGCTGGTAAGCAGTTTCAGAATCCTACTGGCTCTGCTGACACTACCCTGGCAAAGTGGAACCCTGACTCATACTGCCCCACTGCAGTATTGGAATAGAAGTTCAATTTTCCCCCAGCTCCATTGACCCATTTCCAGTGGCAGTAGGATACTGTCTAGCACTGCCTTGTTGCCTCCTTGTGTGGGTGTAGGATCAGGGAACAGGGGTAAGTGAAAAGCAAAGTTTCATTCAGCCCCTCCCTCCAAGACAGATTGTTTCACATTGTTGATGTTATGTATGTAGGTAGCTCAGCAGCCACTGAGCTCTTCTGACCCAGGGGAAAGCAGATAAGGAATGTCAACTACCCCATTTTCTTTTCTTTTTTTTTTTAAATTGGTGTCTCACTCCTTTGCCCAGACTGGAGTGCAGTGGCACGCTCACGGCCACCCCACTGTGGACCAGCTGGACTCAGGCTAGCCTTCTGCTTCAGCCTTCCAAGTAGCCAGAACTACAGGTGTGTACTACCATGCCAGGCTAATTTTTTTTTTTTTTAATTTATTGTAGAGACAAGGTCTTGCCAAGTCGCCCAGGCTGGTCTGGAACCCGCAGGCTCAGGCAATCCACTCGCCTTGGCCTCCCAAAGTGCTGGAACGACAGGTTGAACCACCAAGCCCAGCCAACTACCCCATTTTCTACCATCTCTTTCTTCCTCTTGATAGGATTAGTTGAGGTTCAATTTACCATGTGGCCCTGTTCACATGGGGTTGTTGAAAGGAGACAGAAGTGGCAATTAGTCCTGCTTCCCACTGCCTTTTTAGGTCTCCTTGTTTCCAATGGGAGTGAAATGGGGCGGTGATGGCGTGAAGCATAGTGGTGACTAGTCCCACTGCACAGTGCCTTGCAAAGACTTGATGCTGCTGGGTAGGGCTGGAAGGTGATCTCACTGCTGGATGCTGCAACACTGCCCTGGTGGGGAGATTGGACCATTGACAATCAGAGCTCTGCCTGTTTCCATTGGCAGGAAATGATGAGCCCAGCCAACACAACCCTAGTAGGGGACTGTGATCACTTGCTTCTGCTGGGCAATGTGGTGAGGGACAGGATCAATATACCACTCAGCCCCAGTGAGGTATTTAGTTACAAAAGGAAGGCAAGTGAGGCTACCCCACATTAGCATATCTGAAAGTCTGGGGCTAAAATTTTAAAAGATTATGAGTCAAAGAAAAGTGGCCAGGGAGAGTTTAAGAAACAACATTTTGCCATTAGTGGGAGGATAAACTGACAGGATTTCTGGAGGAGCGTTTGGCATTATGTATCCAAACCTCCCAACTGACCCAACAATTTTTCTTTAGGCATTTGTCTTAAGGAAGATAATCGTGATTGCACACAGAGATTTAGGGACAAGGATACTTCTTAAGGTTATGTTTAATTATTTATTCTATTTAAGTGTTATTTAAATTGATACAAGGAGAGACACACACCCCCACCCCCAAAGAAACGGCATTATCTTTTGGAGGGCAGGCCCCTTGCAGGACAGGCTTCCCCTGCTAGCGGGTGTTTTAAGCAACCACTGGCATCAGTGTACAAGTTAATGTTGTGAGAAGCTACATTTGGCTTCACTGATTTTTTCTGGGGGGGTGGGGAGATTCTTTCAATGTGTTTGCCCATCTCATGATGGGTGATTTACACGAACAACCTTCCTGCACCATATTCGCTGTTTTTGACCAAAAACAGCATGACCTCCATGTCCCACCCTCCCTATTCACCTGATCTCACCCTGAGCAACTTTTTTGTTTGTTTGTTTCCCAGTATGAGAAAAGTTCTCAAAGGGTAATGTTTTGCCGATGTGGAAGAGGTGAAACAAAGAATGGCAGAAGCACTAAAAGATCAAAATTGATGAGTTCAAAAACTGTTTTGAGCAGTGGGAAAAGCATCTTGATATGTGTATTGCATCAAACGGAGACTACTTTGAAAGTGATTGAGGTTTAAACATGTAAGAATCAATACATAATTTTTATTTTTATTTTTATTTTTATTTTTTAGTTGGAGTCTCACTCCATCACCGAGGCTGGAGTGCAGTGGCACGCTCCTGGCCATTGCAGCCTTGACCTGCTAGGCTCAGGTGATCCTTCCGCTTCAACCTTCCAAGTAGCCAGAACTATAGGCACTCACTACCATGCCTGGTTAATTTTTGATTTATTGAAAAGACGAGATCGCACCATATTGCCCAGGCTGGCCTCAAACCCGTGGGCTCAGGCAATCCTCTCACCTTGATCTCCCAAAGTGCTGGGATTATAGGCTGAGCCACCGAGCTTGGCCCATAGTTTTTTTATAAATAAATTCTGTGCTCTTTTTGGCCTCCCTTGTATAACACCTTAATGAATACAAAAGTATATTCTCCTTGTAAAGGATTTAAACAATATAGAGAAAATGTTTAAAAATCTCCTTTCATTGTATCCACCCACCCGTTGCTTAACAATTCTGTTCTGTGCATACATATTCTTCTGTACCTATTCTCGTATACATCATTATAATCACATATGGGATTATTATTATTTTCAGTTAGAGTCTCACTCTATCGACCAGGCTGGGGTGCAGTGCATAATCACAGCCCACCACATCCTTGACCTTTTGGACTCAGGCGATCATTCTGTGTCAGCCTCCCAATTAGTTGGGGCAACAGGCATATGCCACCATGCCCGGCTATTTTTTTATTTTTTGTAAAAACAAGGTCTTGCTATGTTTCCCAGGCTGACCTTGAACTCCTGGCTCAAACAATCCTCAGCCTTCCAAAGTGCTGGAGTTACAGATGTGATCACCATGTTATTCTCTGCTTACTTTTTCCCAACTTGTTCTTTTCATGCAGTAATAGTATATCTCAGTTCCTTTCATGTTAGTAAATATAAGACCACCTCTTTTCTTTTTGCATTTTTTATTATTAAATGTTAATATTTATTTTTTTATTTTATATAATAAAAATTTTCAGAACTTTTAATGGCAGTAAGCCATAATACCAGTGATTCTTAATAAATCAAAAGAAAAACAGACATCATGTGCTGCCTGATAGAAAATCACATCCCCAACAATGCAAAAAAAAAAACCCCAACAAACTTTAATCTTATCAATTATGTAGATTATGATCAATTTATAGAAAATATGGGCAAGGAGGAATATGTTAAACAACACCAGGAATGAAATAAGCAAAATCTAGACTGTGGGTACGATAATGGGTTAACCAACCTGGTTTTTCAACAAAAAATGAAAAAAAGAGAGATAGAGAGAGAGATAGTAGAGAATCTACAGATTAAAAAGTCTTAAAAAGCATATTGCAATATACTAATTTTACTTTGATTCTGAGTCAAACCATAAAACTCAAAACAAAAATATTTATAAGACAGGGAAATTTAAACACTGCTTATTTGATGACAATAAGAAACCATTGTTGAATGGTTTTGGGGAATAATCATGGTATTTTGGTTATGCTAAGAAAAGTTTTATCTCTTAGAGATACATACGAAGATATTTACAGATGACATGATATGAGGTGTAGGATTTGTTTTACATAATCTGGAGATGAGGAAGTGGAAAGTGGTATAGAACAGGGGCTCCCCAACCAGTCCATGGCCTGTTAGGATGCATGTCACACAGTAGGAGGTGAGTGGCAGGTGAATGATGGAAACTTCATTTGTATTTACAGCTGCTCCTCATTGCTCACATTACTGCCTGAGCTCCATCTTCTGTCAGATCAGAACCTTCAAAACTATTTTGCCGCATGGAGACTAAGCATCCTGCAATAAAGACAAGCCTCTGGAGTTTTTCAAAAGAAAAAAAATGTGAACACAAAGAATAAAAGCAATTATTGAACATCATCACTTCGTCAAACGTGAGAGATCATTCTTAGTGGCTAAACTCATTGCTGAAGCTAAGAAGCCTTTTCCTATTGGTGAAGAGTGAATCCTGCCTGCTGCTAAGGACATTTGTCATGAACTTTTAGGAGAGGCTGCAGTTCAAGGTGACACGTGCTCCTCTTTGGGCTAGCACCATAACTAGATGAATTGAAGAGATAACAGAGGCTATTGAGGCACAACTGTTAGAGAGGATTAATGAGTCACTGTGGTGTGCAATCCTGGTTGATGAGTCTATCGATGTTAACAACAAGGCATCAATGCATGTTTCTGTGCAACATATTTTTCAGGAGGGTGTGCATGAGAGGATGTTATGTGTACTTTTGTTGCCAAACAATACCACAGCGGCAGAACTATTCACGTCTCTGAATTATCACATATCGGGAAAACGTAATTGGTCATT
>CAUYQG010175096.1:0-13421 GCA_963574415.1 Tarsius wallacei | reverse complement strand
TTCCACCTCAGCCTTCCAAGTAGCTGGAACTACAGGTGCGCGCTACCACGCCCGGCTGATTTTTTGATTTATTGTGGAGATGAGGTTTCGCCTGCCCAGGCGGGTCTCGAACCCGCGGGCTCAGGCAATCCACTCACCTCAACCTCCCAAGGCGCGGGATTACAGGCTGAGCCACTGAGCCCGGCTAGCACTTTTTATATATTAGCTTATTTCATCCTTGCAACACTTTATGAAATGGGTATTATTATCATCCCGTTTTATGGGCGAAGAAACTGAGGCCAAAGAGATTGGTAACTTATCAGAGGATATATATATATTTTACTAAGCTACCCTAAATATCCAACACTTTGAACCATGGCTGCATCCATCTCTTTGTTTATTAAAAGTAGAGAAGTCAGTTATATTTCTACCATCAAATGCATTTTTTTCATGATTTATTCTCCTCTACCTCATGCCTAATTGGTAATAGTTGTTTATTCTTCCATTGTTTGGGTTACATTATAAAGTCTACTTAATGGGGTTATGTTTTAATTGCCTAGGTTTGAAATCCCCAAACACTGGAAAACAAAGATGCTATAAAAGTGGTCTAGTGTGACCTCTTTTTTATTGATTATGGTGACTCCTGAGGCTGCTTTTTAAAGCATCTTTTCTCTTAATGGTTCTGTCAGCTTGCGTGATCCTATATATTGCTTAAAGGTTTATTTAGCAAATTGTGACAGATGCCAAATGACAAAATTTCCCTTGCTTATAAAATTTAAAATATGTAATTTTCTTTTTAGGACATTATAAATTGCATAGGCGGATTAAATGTGCTCTTTCCTTTATTGGAACAAATCAACCACTTGAGTGAAGGACAGATGCCTGAAGAAAAGAATGACGGCACCGTTCCTGAGTTGATAACATCTGTAGAAGAAGACTGGATGGTACTGACTTCCACAAAGGCATCAGGTATTAAGATGAAATTAACATGAAATAGTCATTGAGAAATGTCATAATTAATTGAAAAGTAGTTTAAAATATCGTAACATCATTAGGAAGATACAACCATATGTAGCTGTGTAACCATTCCTAATTTTGCTAATACAGTTCAGAAAGTTTATAGTACCTTCATCAAAAAACTAAAGATATTGGTTTTACTCTCCACTATCCTTAGTTTATTCTCTTAGTGGAAATATGACCATATTGTTAAATTTATGGTAGAGAAGATATTTACGTGTACACATAAGTATATAATTTTCAGTTGCTGCTTTTTCTGATGCATTATACAAGTGAGCCTTGGAAGTAAACTGCTGAACCAGATTCCTAATTGTTATAATAGTCATATGATGTAGAAAATGTGATATCAGAGGGATTAGAGTAATTATGATAATTAAAGTTATATTCCTGATTCTACAGAGTCAAGACTAGAGAGAAACCTGGTTGCAACATTTATCTTGATTGTGAAACATTTTATTCAGAGACATCCTATCAACCAGGGTAATCTTATTCATTGCCATGGAGTTGCGACTCTTGGTGCCTTACTTCAAAAGGTGAGCCAGTCAAACATTGTGTTGATGGAGCTAGTGATTATAATTTGCAATTGGTGGTGTTGTTTTTTTTTTCTAATAAATAAAGATATTTTAAAAAATATTACAGGTATAAAGGTATTACAGCTTAAGTTATATTAGTGAATGTAATTTATTTTACAGGCAGCTTTTTTTTTTGAGACAGGGTATTATTTTGTCATTCTGACTGGAGTGCAATAACACAACCATAGGTCACTGCAGGCTTGAACTCCTGGGCTCAAGTGATGTTTCTGCCTCAGCCTCCCAAGTAGCTGGGACTACAGGCGCAGGCCACCACACCTGGCTACCAGAGGTAGATTTTTTGGGGGGGAGGGAGTCAGAGGCTCACTCTGTAGCCCAGGTTGGAGTGCAGTGGTATGCTCATGGCTACCGCAGCCTCTATCTGCTGGGTTCAGGTGACCCTTCTGCATCAGCCTTCCAAGTAGCTGTAACTACAGTCGTGCACCACCATGCCTGGCTAATTTTTGATTTACTGTAGAGATGTGGTATCGTCAAGTTGTCTAGGCTGGTCTCGAATCCATGGGCTCAGGCAATCTCTCGCCTCCACCTCCCAAAGTGCTAGGATTATAGGCGTGAGCCACCAAAGCTGGCCTCACAGGCAGCTTTTAAAAACTTTTATAGAATCATCTTATACAAGAAGTGCTTATTTTATATAATAATATGTAATCTTTGATGTATATGACCTTGTTTGTTAGCTTTGATATTTGAGATATATGAGAAATATAAGACTATTTTAGGAATATGTCATTAGGAAAATATATTCTAATGATAACATCAGAAAAATGAATACTTAACTTTATATTTTTCTGACCTAGGTTTTTCTATTTTTATATCTAGTAGATGTTCTGAATTAATGATGATAATTTAAACTGAACTTTATAGAGCCCTCTTCTCTTTAATTTCAGGTGCCAAGCATCTTAATGGATGTTAATGTATTGATGGCCATTCAATTACTAATTGAACAGGTATCGTTAGAGAAAAATATGCAACTCCTGCAACAAATGTATCAGCATTTACTCTTTGACTTCCGTATTTGGAACCGTGGAGATTTTCCCTTACGAATTGGTAAGAACTGGCTGTTAGATAAAACTTTGTAATTGTTTTAGAAATTTATAACTACCTTTGTGACTTTATTTTAGATACATCATTTACCAGTGAACTTTCTATTTTAGGTCATATACAGTACCTCTCGACCATCATTAAAGATAGCAGGAGAGTTTTCCGAAAGAAGTATGGTGTGCAGTTTCTCCTAGATACACTTAGGATTTATTATGGGTATGATGCCGTTGCACCTTCTCAGTTTGATATATTCTTTTCTGTCTGCTCCTTGATTGGAATGTGTAGATTTTCTCTATCAGCAATTCTGTTCTCTTTTAACTTCAGAGAGACAGGATAGTGTGGAGGTTAAAATGGTGAACAGTGGATTTCATACATTGGCTTCGAATCTTTCTTTCTTTAATTTTGCAGCTAAGGCAGATTATGCAACTTCTCTGTGCTTGAGTTTTCTCGTATGTAAAAAGAAAATAATAAAACTCCTATGGTTGTTTTAAGGATCAAATTAAATGAGTTAATCAAGTAAAACACTTAAACTATCTGCTATGCAGTAAGTGTTCTATAAACAAGCTGTTTTAATATGTTCAGTTTTTATTACTGAAACTTTTTATTTCAAAAGATTTTTCTAAAAAAGAAAAAGAAGCTAAAGGTGCCATGAATCTAATAATTTTATGGAAAGATATTTTTAAGTATGAATTATTTTATATAAAAAATGTAAACATGTAAAAATTAAGATTTCAATTATTGTACTTTGTTTTCTCTTTCAGGAGTGGTTGTAAATATAATGAGCTATCTTTAGATGATATTCAAACAATAAGGACTTCTTTGTATGGACTAATTAAGTATTTTCTGTGTAAAGGGGGAACTCATGAAGAGATACAAAGTATTATGGGTTACATAGCTGCTACTAATGAAGAAGAACAGGTATTATGCCTGAGATAAATCTAATTTTTCTTTTTAACATTTAAGTTGCTGTATCCTTTGCTTATAAACTTATATATTTGTTTAATTAAATATATTAAGAATAAAATATGTATAGTGTCCCACTTAATTTTATGCAGTTAAAGAAGTAAATTTTATCTACTAACTGAAAGTTTAATAAGATAGATTTCTGTGTAATGTAATATTTTAGTTAGCTAGAAAATTTAATATGGGGAAATCATTGCTTTGTCCAGCAATTCTGAAGCCTATTTTCATTGTCTACTTAGTGTATATTTACCTATCATCAAAGTGACTGGGTATATTTCTTACATGAATTTTAACATAACAGAGGTTCATTAAAATGTTGCATGAAGAGTACATTATAAATATGTGTCTAGTTTTAAAATACTTTTACATACATTATCTCATTTAATTCTTTTAACTGCCCTTTAAGGCAGTGGTTCTCATCATATGGTCCTTGACCAACTTTACATGGAAACTTGTTAAAAATGCAAATACTACTGATTCAACTGCAGAATCAACCCCCCAAATTATTCTGCTGCACATGGTAAAATTTGAGAACCACTGGTATAAAATATACAGACCAGGATTTACTCTTCCCATTTATACTTTTGGAAATTTATATTCTGGGTAAACCTGGAATTAGAACTCAAGTGTATTTATTTCCATTTTTGGTCTTTTTCTGTATAATCCTCTCAACACCACAAATTTGAGTAGGTTTATGTTGACAAAAACATTTTGTCTTCTAAATGTAATATTCATTGTGTATTCAATGGTTACTTGATTTCATAGTTGGTATTATAGTAATGAGTTTACTTGGGTTGGACTACTTCAAAATCTCATTTTTTAGAATGTTGAGTACCCATCTTGTTTTATCATACTTGTATCTGTTATTCATTGCCAGTGATATTTTCTTGGTCAGTTCAGTCAAAGAGCCATTTGCTGAGAACTTAATATATGGAGTAATATTCATGTTGCAGGTAATATAATGATGAATGAATTATCATCCTTACTTTTGGTTGGTCTAATTGGGGCAAGGATCAGTAAGGGAGATTTACAAATAACTGTGAAACAAAGAAGACTATGTATGATAATATCTATAAAGAACATATAAAATCCTGTGAGGTTTTATATGTTGAGGAGACCAGGAATGGCTTTATGGAAAGGATGTCTTTTCATATGGACAAAGCAGGATAGGCATGGTTTCAACAGGTGAATGTGTGCAGTGAGAGGATATACAGAAGGAAATGGAATAAGGCAAAAGCAGGGCTGATTCACAACAATGGTCCCAACCTTTTTGGCATCATGGGCCAGTTTCGTGAAAGACAATTTTTCATGCACAGTTCTCAATAGGGTTCATGCTCCTCTGAGAATCTAATGCCACCGCTGATCCTAGTTGATCTGACAGGAGGCAGAGCTCGGCTTGCCCACCACTCTCCTCCTGCCTTGCCGTAGGGTTCCTAACAGGCTGCACATCCCGGTGCAGCTCTGGGCTTGGGGACCCCTAATTCAGAAGACATCAGATAGTACAGTCAAGCTGAAGTATGAGTATATAGAATTTAGTTAAATAACTATTTTGTGTTTTATTTGTGCTTGTATATATTAATGTGGTGATTTATTTTGTGTCACTTAATTTTAAAAGCTTTTTGGAATTCTGAATGTACTCTTCAGTCTCCTACGTACCAGCCCAACTAGAGGTCAACTCTTCTTACTGCTCTTTGAACCAGGAAATGCTGACATACTTTATGCCTTGCTCTTAAATCAGAAGTACTCTGACAAACTACGAGAAATCATTTTTAAGGTACAAACATTTCTTAAGCATCTTTGTATTGTATATTAATTTTCTTGCAACATATCCATTCTGTGACTGTAAATTTTCATATATATGTTTCTAATTTTAAGCTGTTCAACTTATTTATATGTAGTTATTCATGTGTCAGTTGTTTGAATATTAAAAACTAGTTATATTATAATCTGAAAGTTATCTCAGTGGAATATGTACTCTTTCATACTATCCTCATCTCCTTTTTGATTTGTGGTAGGTCTATGTGGCAACTCAGAACATTTTAATACTTAATAACAAATTTTATGTAGCACCCATGGTACGTCAGGCACTAAGCACTTATGTTAGCTTACTGAATCCTTGCAACAACTTTATGAAGTGGGTATTATTAGTAGTTCCATTTTGTAGTAAAGGAACTAAGTCCAGAGAGATTAGTAATTTAGCAAACATATGTGTGGGTTGCTTCAAAATGTTTCTTTGCCCTTGGACATTATTTTGATAACTGCTAAATAAATGGATACTAGATTGATCCAGAAGTGTCTTGACACACTTTTGTTCCTCTTGCACATTGCACGGTTTGTTTTCATATAAGTCTTACCTACTAAGAAGTAAAATTTTAAATTGTTTCTCTGTCATTTGCCATATTTAAACTAAAGTTTTAAACATATTAATCATTAATTATTGAAATGCTGGTGCATTAGTGGTGGGTTTTTTATACTTAAGGAATAAAATGATGGTTCAAAAACAATGTATAGTAATGTTTTATTCAGTGATAACTTTAATGACAAACTATTGTTCTCTATATTGAGAAGAATATATTACTTGTTGTGACCAGATAATGGAACAAATGTTGAAATGCACAAACGTTTATGAGCGTAGTAAACAACGTATTCGACTCAGAGAAGTTGGCTACTCAGGATTGGGACTCCTTCTTAATGAAACACTTGTTAATAGTTCTCTCATTAAAAACTTCACCAACCAAATCATAAATACAGGTATGACTAAGGCTGATAATACTAATACATTTAATAATGTGTTTTCCTAGAAATTTTTTTTACTCCTTTCTTAGATTGCTTTTAAAGTTACCTGTTACTTGATTCAGCAGGGCCTTCCTTGGCTACCATCTCTTATGTACTTTGTTATTTTTGTCACACATTTCCTTACTCAGTAAACTCTTGTTGCATGATTAAGCTAATAATTGAGTCAACATAACAAGAAAAAGACACTAGATGAAATATGTAAAAAATTTATATATTTTTCGAGCCGGGCTCGGTGGCTCAGCCTGTAATCCTGCGCCTTGGGAGGCTGGGGTGAGTGGATTGCCTGAGCCCACGGGTTCGAGACCCACCTGGGCAACTTGGCGAGACCTCATCTCTACAATAAATCAAAAAATTAGCCAGGCGTGGTAGCGTGTGCCTGTAGTTCCAGCTACTTGGAAGGCTGAGGCGGAAGTATCGCTGGAGCCCAGCAGGTCGAGGTTGCGGTGGCTGGGAGCGGCCACTGCACTCCAGTCTGGATGACAGAGTGAGACTCCAACTCACCCACAAAAAAAAAATTTATATATTTTTAAGGAGGTTAAATTTTTTTAAGGCAAAACGAAAACCAATTTCAGATACTACTTTTTGTTTCTAATTTTTTAAAATTAAAAGATGGTTCACGTTATTTTGCCCAGACTGGTATGTAGTGACTATTCACAGGTATGATCATAGCACACTAGAACCTTGAACTCCTGGGCTCAAGCAGTGCCCCTACCTCAGCTTTCTGACAACCTGGAACTACAGATGCACACCACCATGCCTGCATTCTAATAAAAAAAAAATTGTTCAGTAGTTACTACAAACTGTAGAATTATGCCTGATGCTAGAAACTTTTGAGTATAAGGTTCTTTGTCTTGAGTAGTTCACAGTCTTGTTGAGAAAACATATACATAATAAAGATAAATACTAGAAGAAGAGCCACATAGTGTGGACAGTATGTTCAGGCAATCAAAAGAAAAGATCAGTTATTTAGGGTTGTTTCAGGAAGGTGTCAGACATTCAAAGCCTGTTTTTTTCTGTAATAATTTAAACATCTGTAATTCATGTTTTAAAATGAAATAATTATTTCCGCATTTATACAAGTATTACTCACAGTTCTTTCTTTGATTGTATTATTCACAGGTCTTTTTTTAGCTGTCTCTGGAATTTAATGTTAACATTTTGTTTTTCTCACCATAGATGTGGCTATTAATTTCAAAGATCTATTATCTGTGGTATATATATCTCACAGAGCGTATATAAATGTTAGAGTGGTCATCTGCAGAAAGGTTAGTAAACTTTTAAGATATTTTAATAATAGCATCATCATAATGCTGTAAATAAATGGGTATTTTGCAGCAGATAAAAGTTTTCATTTATTTTATAAATGACATGATTTTACAAGTAAACAATTTCTTCTTGAAGTTAATTAACTTCATGTAATCACAGGAAAGTAGCATTTTTTTTTTCTGAGTTGGGGTCTTAGTCCTTGTTTTTTTGAACTGGGGTCACCCAGGCTAGAGTGAAAGTACATTGTCATGATCACAGCTCATGGCAGCCTTGACATCCTGGGCTCAGGCGATCCTTCTGCCTCATCCTCCTCAGTAGCTGGGACTATAGGTGTGCACCTCCACACCTGGCTAATTTTTTTATTTTTCTGCTCAGGCTGGTCTTGAACTCCTGAGCTCAAGCAGTCCTTCTGCCTTGCCCTCCCAAAGTGCTGGGATTATAGGTGTGAGTCACCATGTACCACTGATTGTGACCATTTCTAATTCATATACCCAATTTTAGAGTTTCTGAGTCTTTTGAACTTTGTGGAAGTAATTTTCTTTGTTTATGAATATTCCAACATTTAACCTTTAAGTGAGGAGATAGATATCCTGTCCACTCCTTTCAGATCATAACTTTTTTCTCTCTTCCACTAGTAACCAGTGACCTGTCTATTTAATTTACTTCCTTGCTTTTCTTTTTTAAATTTTACCTTTTAATCATGTCAGAGTACTTTTCTGTCAGATTAAAAACAACAGCAAACAACATATTTGTACATCTTTCCTTTTGATGGCTGCATAGTTTTTCATTCTATGGCTATTCTATAAAGTATTATCTGGTTCTTTATTGATAGACATTTAGGTTGTTTCCTCTTTTTTTCATAACTGTTGTTATGCATCCCTTTTTATTTTATTTTATTTTTAAATTTATTTTTATTTTTATTTTTTTGAGTTGGAGTCTCACTCTGTCGCCCAGACTGTAGTGCAGCGGCCGCTCCCGGCCACTGCAGCCTTGACCCGCTGGGCTCCGGCTATCCTTTCCGCCTCAGCCTTCCGCGTAGCTGGAATTACAGGTCCGCGCTACCATGCCCTGCTGATTTTTTATTTTTTGTAGAGATGAGGTCTTGCCAAGTTGCCCAGGCGGGTCTCGAACCCACGGGCTCAGGCAATCCACTCACCTCGGCCTCCCAAAGCGCGGGATTACAGGCTGAGCCACCAAGCCTGGCCTATTTTATTTTTTTGAGTCAGAGTCTCACTCTATTGCCTAGGCTAGAGGTCAGTAACATGCTCACGGCCACCATAGCCTTGACCTGTTGGGCTCAGGTGATCTTTCCACCTCAGCCTTCCAAGTAGCTGGAACTACAGATGTGCACCACCATGTCCAGCTAATTTTTTAATTCATTGTAAAGATGAGGTCTTACCATGTTGCCCAGGCTGGCCTCAAACCCCTGGGCTCAGGCAATCCTCTCACCTTGGCCGCCCAAATTGGTGGGTTTTCAGGCATTTGCCACTGCTGCTGAATATTAATATATTTTTTTTTTTTTTTTTTTTTTTTTTTGAGTTAGAGTCTCACTCCTTCGCCCAGGCTGGAGTGCAGTGGCATGCCCTCTCACGGCCACTCCAGCCTTGACCTTCTGGACTCCAGCGATCCTTCCACCTCAGCCTTCTGAGTAGCCGGGACTACAGTTGCACGCTACCATGCCCAGTTATTTTTATTTTATTGTAGAGACAAGGTCTCACCAAGTTGCCCGGGCTGGTCTTGAACCCGTGGGCTCAGGTAATCTACTAGCCTCGGCCTCAAAATGCTGGGATTACAGGCTGAGCCACTGAGCCTGGCCTATGAATATCTTTTTATGTGTACCTTTTCCTATGTGCGGTGATACAGCTGTAGGACATACAGCTTCATGAAACAGAACTGCTGTTTCTATGGGTATTCACATTTTACATATTGATGGATGTTGCTATATTGTCCTTCAAAATAACTGTACCAGTTTACATTTAAGCAGTGTGTGTGAGACATTGACTATTTCCCTGTATTGGGGTTGACTAAAAATTTGAAGCACGTCTTGTAAATTGATCCTATTCTTTGAGTGTGCAATTAGATAGAAACAACTCTCAGTTCAGCTTGATTTTTATCCATTATATGTGTGTAACATAAAATAAGTCTTATCTTATGGAAACTTTAAAGTCACGAAACCATGATAAGTTTATTTGCCAAGCAAAGCTTAATCTGGAAGGAAAAAAAATGATACTCTGTGCAAGTGGAATAATGGTAGTTCACTAATTGGTATAGCAGTAGTGAAGAAAATACTTCATATGTCATTGTGACTCTTTGTGATTCTTCAGCATACATAATACTATTAATATTGAAGTCCCTACTAACATTATTATTATTCATCGCCTGCTATGAAATTTGTCAGAGTTAGAACTTCAAAACCCTGAGAACCAAAGTTCTTTTCATCTACATAGCAGTTTATTGGCTTTGTGATTAAATTGTCTTAATGATCTTAATTGAATTACTGAAATTTTTTAAGTACTTGTTTTTATCCAGAAATTGAAATCAGTTAGATAGAGATCATACACATTCCCATGCCAGTGTTTACTCTTTAACTTCAAATTCTTGTTCTGGCTAAGCAATGGCATCTATTTTACTAGAATTAATTTTTTGGAATTAAAGTTTCGTTTTTGTTTGGTTTTTATAGTCTGGACTTACTAGACTATAAATATAGACCTTAGTCTATATTTACTGAACAAAACATTTTTGCAAAAGCAACCATAAACTTTTCCAAAAAAAAAAAAAGAGAGAGAGACAGGAAAACATTATTCTTGGTATATCCAAGTTCTGTCAAACTGTCTCATGTGTCCTATTCACTCCTCTAACCCTAGTGCCTAGAACTGTGCCTGGCACATAGTGATATTTGCTGAACAATTGTAGTAGTCTCGTGGAAAGTATTTAGTTGAGAGGATATCATTTTATTATTACATTTTATATATACCATCATTCTATTTATATTTTTTGTCTGACCAAATTAAATGACTAACATGTGTCTTGGTATATGGTAGATCATTTTGATTTTCCTTTTGTATCTTTCAGCAGATATTTTAGTGCATCCCTACTCTGTACAATGAATTACATGCAGATTAGTTGGAAACACGATGCCAGTCTTCCAAGTAGTTAGTTTATAATCTAATTAAGTGCATAATCCTTTGATAGTATATCCTTCTACAGTTTCTCATCAAATTACTTTGTCATTAAAATAACTGAAAAGAGACTTTGATATAAAGTACTGTGTGCTTTTTGAGGAATTTTGCATTCTTATTTTTTTTTAGGTTTTACAGATTTTGCAGTCCCAGCCAGATGCAGCACATCAAATATCACAGCAAGTGGGTTGGCAAGACAGTTTAGTCAGGCTCTTTTTAAAAGCAAATTTGGAAAATGGAAATACTCTTCATAAGTGCAATAAGGCTGTTTTCATGAAAGATAATGATAAAAATATGTCACCTGAAGGTAATAAAAGGAACTTCGATGAAAAGACAGATGAGGAAAAAATCAGCTCTTCTGCTTCAGCTAATGTATCTTCAGATCAATGGAGTTTGGAGGATAGACACTCTCTAGACTCAAACACACCATTATTTCAAGAAGATAGCTCTGTGGGAGAATTATCTTTCCAGTCAGAGAATCAAGAAGAATTCTGGCACAGTAACCCTTCACATTTGAGTTTAGATCTCAGTGGAATTGACTCATGGCAAATGAGTGATAGTGGAAGTCAAATGCCAGACAGCCTGCCCAGCACGCCATCCCCAATAGAGTCTACAAAACCATTTTCTGTGCAATCTGACAAAGAAAGCAGCATCACAAATGATATGGGCTTTAGTGATGACTTCTCTTTACTTGAAAGCCAAGAGGTAAAATTCCTTATTTTTCCAAATGCTGTATTTATTTGAATTTCTGTTACATACTTTTAATCCTTAGAAATGTGTGAACAGTTAGAAACAAAGTTGTTCTAAGTTAGTAATTTAAGGTTGAGAAGCCTAGGAGTCACTAGATTGTGAGTTTCTTGAGAGCACAGCCAATATTTTATTCACCTTATATCTCTAGGGCCTAGTAAATTTTCAGGTTCATCAGGGCACTTTAAAAATATGTTAAACTATTACAGTCAGTATATGTGATGGTTCTTAATGATGTGCTTTTAACATCTGCTTTCTCTACTTATTTAAAATTACTTTATCTTTTCTATAGAGATGTGAGGAGGAGCTTCTCCAATTACTGACAAATATTTTGAATTACATAATGTGTAAAGGACTAGAAAAGTGTGATGATGATACTTGGATTGAACGAGGACAGGTGTTTTCAGCACTAACTAAACCAGGAATATCCAGTGAGCTACTTCGACCATCAGATGAGATCAAACTAACGTAAGCATTCAGTTAGTGATTTTCCAGCCTCCTTTTGGACTCTAAATTAATGTTAGTTATTGAACATTTGTTAGAATATTCTGTGTATATAAAGGGAAAAAGGAGAAACTTTGTGTTAAGTTTCTTTCTTTATCTTCTGCCATTCTAGTGGGATCTAAAGAACAATCTCAAACAAACTCCAATGTGAGATTTAAATCTTAAATACATTTGGGTGTTTAAATGATTACAAATTCCTTGTTTAAATTGTTTTCTTGCAATATTTGAGGATATGATACATTGTGTTCTATAGGCTTATACAAATTTTTTTTTTTTTTTTGCGTTGGAGTCTCACTCTGTCTCCCAGACTGGAGTGCAGTGGCTGCTCCCGGCCACCGCAGCCTCAACCTGCTGGGCTCCGGCGATCCTTCTGCCTCAGCCTTCCAAGTAGCTGGAACTACAGG
The DNA here is from genome assembly GCA_963574415.1 of Tarsius wallacei. Classification (NCBI taxonomy): domain Eukaryota; kingdom Metazoa; phylum Chordata; class Mammalia; order Primates; family Tarsiidae; genus Tarsius; species Tarsius wallacei. Next base: position 938 of record CAUYQG010175096.1, on the reverse strand, counting down.
TGTGCGCTACCACACCTGGCTAATTTTTTTTATTTATTGTGGAGATGAGGTCTTGCCAAGTTGCCCAGGCGGGTCTCGAACCCACGGGCTCAGGCAATCCACTCACCTCAGCCTCCCAAAGGTGGGGGATTACAGGCTGAGCCACTGAGCCCGGCTTAGGCTTATCCAAATTTGAGTGTTCCCCCTCTAAGGGAAGGGAGCAGTATCTTCATGACAATTACATCTCTAAAGAATTTAGGATTTCCTGTAGATAATAGGACTCTGTAACAGTAGTACAACAGTTACCTCTTCCCCCTCCCCCCACAGGGCTAGACCTTCTGTAAGCCATAATAAGGCTTTTTTCCCTAACCTTCCCAATTTGCTAGCTTTAAAGAAATGAGTGTGTGTGTGTGTGTGTGTTTAAAATTTTGTTGAATTTTTTGTAGAGACAGAGTGTCAGTGTGTTGCCCAGGCAGTCTTGAACTCCTGGCCTCAAGCTGTCCTCCTACCTTGGCCTTCCAAAGTGCTGAGATTACAGGCATAAGCTCCCATACCTAGCCTAAGGATACTATTTTAAGTATCTCATGGAGGATGGAATGTGAATTATTGTCATAGGTTTTTTTCTTTTTGTTTGTTTTTTTTTGTTTTGTTTTTTGCTTTTTTTTTTTTTTGAGTTGGAGTCTCACTCTGTCGCCCAGACTGGAGTGCAGTGGCCACTCCCATCCACCGCAGCCTTGACCTGCTGGGCTCTGGCGATCCTTCCGCCTCAGCCTTCCAAATAGCTGGAACTACAGGCGCGTGCTACCACACCCGGCTAATTTTTTGATTTATTGTAGAGATGAGGTCTTACTTGCCCAGGCGGGTCTCGAACCCGCGGGCTCAGGCAATCCACTCACCTCAGCCTCCCAAAGGCGCGGGATTACAGGCTGAGCCACCGAGCCTGTTTTTTTCTTTTTTAT
>CAUYQG010175091.1:0-16193 GCA_963574415.1 Tarsius wallacei | reverse complement strand
AAACCAAGCAAAGTGAAGACCAAAGGAAGGCCCAAAATTTACCTGTACAATGACCACCTGTACACCTAATCCTGAATTGTACCCCACATCTTTAAAATAAAATTTAAAAATAAAAAAAATAAATGCTTTATGCTTCTCTTTCACTGATTCACTTTCTGCTTCTTTGTGCTTCCTTTTCTTGGGCTTTTTACTTTGGCTGCCTTCATGTTTAAACTTTTGGCAGGATCCAATCAGAATGGTAATTCTGTAAGCCAATCAGCAAATAGGACATGCAAATGAAATGATTCTGTAAGCCAATCAAAATGTGTCACATAGGCTTCCTACGGGAAAGCCTGTGACTTCTGCAGTACTTAGTCAATGAGGAACCAGGAGAGGGACCTGCGTTTTAGGGGCAAAAGTGCTGGTTCTTCCTGCTTCAGGGTGCCTGCTCACCCAAGCTCAGTCTCCGCCTCGTTCTTTTTTTTTGTTTTTTTGAGTTGGAGTCTCACTCTGTCACCCAGGCTGGAGTGAAATGGACTGCTCACAGCCACTTCAGCCTGGGTCTGCTGGGTTCGGGTGATCCTTCTCCCTCAGCCTTCCAAGTAGCTGGAACCAGGCGTGTGCTACCATGTCCAGCTCATTTTTTACTTATTGTAGAGCTGAGGTCTTGCCAAGTTGCCCAGGCTGGTCCCAAATCCGTGGGCTCCAAAAGTGCTGGATACAGGCTGAGCCACCGAGCCCAGCCCTCCGCGTCATTCTTTAACGACGAAACTGAGGAGAGTCGATCCCATCTGTCACAGAAGTTAGATCAGAAAATCAAGTTTATTCAGAAAAGAGTGTAGTCACTTCTCAAGGGAGAAAAGGGGCCTAGATGCTTAAAGGAAACGTGCCAGTGAATACATGAGACTGGGGGTTCTTTTTGTTCTTTTGTTTGAGTCAGTCTCACTCTGTCATCCAGGCTGGAGTGCAGTGGCATACTCACAGCCACCACAGCCTCAACCTGCTGGGCTCAGGTGATCCTTCCACTTCAGCCTTCCAAGCTGGAACTATATGCATGTGCCACCACACCCAGCTAATTTTTTTGCTTTATTGTAGAGATGAGGTCTCGCCATGTTGCCTAGTCTGGTCTCAAACCCAAGGGCTCAGACAGTCCTCTTGCCTCAGCTTCCCAAAGTGCTGGGATTACAGGCATGAGCCACCATGCCCAGCTGACTGGGGGTTCTTAAGGCTTTCCCTTAGCAGGGGTAGATAAGCATTCTTGTGTGAGAGAACACAGGAGCTGTCGCCAAGGGCTTGGGTGGGGGTTTGTTTCTCCCATCTCTGACAGCAGATAGATGGGTGGTCTAGTCATCTGGATGAGAAGGGCTGGGCCGGTGGCTGAAACACAAATTATTGGGAGATGTTAATGTCTTGTGTCCAAGTAGAATGAAGCTTACCTGGGGCCAGAAAACTGGTTGCTCTGGTTAATGTTTGCTGTGTATGTATCATTGACCTAAGGACATGACTGGGTCTGCTCAAGATCAGCGACCAGAGAAAACTCCATTTTGGGCTCTGTCCTTTCACTGTGCAACATAGCAAAACCCTGTCTCTACAAAATAAAAGAAAAAAATCAGCCTGGTGTGGTGGTCCCAGTTACCCGGGAGGCAGGAGGATCACTTGAGCCCAGGAGTTCAAGGTTGCAGTAAGCTATGATTGTACTACTGCACTCCAGGGTGGGCCACACAGCAAGACTGATTCTTATTTTTTTAAAAAAAGGGAAGACAAAGAGTGGCTGATACAAAGTTGTTTGTCAGGAATTCTCATTGGTTTACAGAAACTACACTAATTGGTGATTGGTTACACATTGATATGCTATAGGTTGTGGGTTATGGTATACGTGTGGCGTCGTTAGGTTAATTTATAGCTACTGCAACAATAGCAAGCAGTTTCAGGGAGGAACATGCAGCTCGATGGGGAGTGAGGAGTGATTTTCATACCTCTCTCACATTCCCAGATGAACGTTCTTTTCTTTCCTCCACAGGAACCCAAAATTTGTCGTCTACAGAACTGTGGGGACAGCTGTGTGGGATTGAGCCCTTCATCTGTGGATTTGGTGCTAACTCGTGGTGGGAGTATGAAGTACATTGTTGGACATCTAGTTAGTGTCAGAGAATCAGAGGACTGGTTGTGGTGTGGAAACTGCAGGGTTGATAGGAATGGTGAAGGGCTCCAGAGAGAAATTTGGCTATAACTGATCATTTATCAGACTGCACTTGGGCCCACTTCCTTGTTGCTGAAAGTTACTAGATGCTGGCATTTGCATCCACGTGGTTCCTGTAGATAGGATCTCTGACCTTAGTGTCTGGGGTAGCAACCAGGCTGGAGTTAGAAGGCAGTGAAATAATTCATCCAAGTCGGCTTCGAGTAGAAAACGAGGACAGATGTGATGGCTCACACCTGTAAATCCCAGCACTTTGGGAAGTGGAGGTGAAAAGATTACCTGAGTTCAGGGGTTCAAGACTAACCTGAGCAACATGGCAAGACCTCGTCTCTGCAATAAACCAAAAAAATCAGCTGGATATGGTGGCACATGCCTGCGGTTTCAGCTACTTGGAAGGCTGAGGCAGAATGATCACCTGAGCCCAGCAGGTCAAGGCTGCAGTGGCCGTAAGTGCGCCACTGCACTCCAGCCTGGGTGACAGATTCCGACTCAAAAAACAAAAAGACAGACTTACTGAGTATGCTGCAAGGGAGAGAGTGGGCAGGACAGCAATAATGGGGCTGTTTGCACCAAGCCAGTGGCTTGAGGTATCTTCACAGTGGAGCTGATCTCCTTTTTGGTTGGGATTCGGGTTAGGATTCCTGTCATGCATTAGGGTTCCTGCCATGCTAAAGAGGTCATTCTGATTGGTTGATGTTCAACTTTGATTGTAGTTCATTCATTGACCAGTTGGAGGTTAACACAAGGTGGCTAAAATGGCTTCCACACTTAGGGTTGATGATAAAAAGATGCCAAACTCTGTAAAATATTTTAAGGTGGTTCATTCTGAGCCAGTCATTAGTTACTAGGCCCAAGACTTAGCCTTGAGAGTATGTGTCCAAGATGGTTAAATTGCAGTTTGTTTATATACATTTTAGTGAGGCAGAAGTTAAAAAAAAAAACCCATAAATCTAACCGGGCGTGGTAGCACGCACCTGTAGTTCCTGCTACTTGGAAGGTTGAGGCGGAAGGATCGCCGGCGCCCACCAGGTTGATGCTGGGGTGACTGTGAGCGTGCCACTGCACTCCAGCCTGGATGACAGAGTGAGACTCCAACTCAAAAAAAAAAAACCCCAAAACAAAAAAAACCCATAAATCAATACATGTGAGATTTTCTTGGTTCAGCCTGGGAAGGAGGGACATTTCCAAGTAGGGGCTTATAGGTCATAGTGGATTTAAGGATTTCTTTTTTTTTTTTTTTTTTAGTTTGCGTCTAACTCCGTCGCCCAGACTGGAGTGCAGTGGCCGCTTCCGGCCACCGCAGCCTCGACCTGCTGGGCTCCGGCGATCCTTCCGCCTCAGCCTTCCGAGTAGCTGGGACTACAGGCGTGCACTACCACACCCGGCTAATTTTTTTGATTTATTGTAGAGATGAGGTTTCGCCTGCCCAGGCGGGTCTCGAACCCGCGGGCTCAGGCAATCCACTCACCTCAGCCTCCCAAGGCACGGGATTACAGGCTGAGCCACCTAGCCCGGCTTTAAGTAATTTTTAAATAAACCCAGGAACATATTTTAATCTTTGTACTTAGCTGGATGGCCAATCAATATTGTTCTTTAGAAAATTTTAATTATTCTAAAATAATCATAAGTATATGTAAAGTTTATGTGTGGTTAGATGTCATCCCTAATCTATGACCCCCACAACATGTGTCAGGTTTAACCTCTCCCCTGAGCTAGAGACTTCTTCCTCTAACAATTCACTTACAATTTTACCTGAATATTTCAAAAGGATTTCATTTATTGCACATCTGAAATATCATTGTCTCCCCAATCCTGTTTTTTCTTATCTTTTAAGAGATTACATCACTGACTAGCTAGTTGCTCATACCGACAATCTGAAATCATCTATGACTCCCCCTCTCTGTCTCTTCCAGCATCCAACCCATATGCTTGTACTTTAGACTCTAAGCACTTCCCAGACTGCTTGCTGTGTCCCAATTTCACTGCTGCTACATCTTTTGTCTAAGCTTTCAATTTTTCCCACCTGGAGCCTTGGGACATATCTATAACTGGTCTCTCTGTTTCTATTCCTGCCTCCTGTAAATTACTGTCTATATGATAACTAAAGGGATCGTTTAGAAATAAATTTTAGTTGAAAAGTATAGCCCATATGTAGAAAAGCACACATATTTTAAGCACAATAAAAAATTTAGAGTGGGCACTTCTAAAAAACTACCACACATATCAAGAAATAGAGCATTATTTCTTGGACCCTGGAAACTACCCCCCTCCCTATTCTCAGTTTTACTTTCTTCTTAGAAGAAATCATTATCCTTAGTTTAGCCAATTTCTGAAATAAAAATGGAATTATACATTAGTTTGGCCAATTTCTGAAATTAAAATGCAGTCAGGTAGAGTGCACAATTCTGTATCTTCTCATAATCAACACTATGTTTTTTAGAGCCTCCATGCTGTTGTATCTGATAAGTAACAGAATGTTTCTTTCTTTTTATTGGTATAGTATTCTATTGATGACTATGTTATAATTTATTAATCCATTATTGATGCACATTCAAGTGGCTTCCTGTTTTGAACTGTTATGAATAATGTTGTCATTAACTTTCTTGTATATATTTTGGTGCACATATATGAATATGTGTATTTTGAGGTGTAAACCTAGCAGTGGCATTATTACCTCACAAAGTATTCAACTTCACGTTCAACTTTACTAGATCTTTGAAAACAGTTTTTCAAAGTGATTGTACCACAAGCAGAGTATGAGAATTCTAGCAGATGATGTGGAGGTGTTTCTCGTCTTTGTCAACATTTGGAGGAAGAAACTAAAATAAATACAATGAATAAATACAAATTATAAAATAAGAAGAGACAACAATTTTCAGATTGGATTAAAAAGTGAAATTTAGCTATCTATTGTTCATAATAAACACATCTAAGTCGTGACAATGACTTAACAGACATTTTGCAATAAGAAAACTACAAGTGGCCACACAAGTAAATGGTAAAGTCAAATTCAAGACCTAAAGTTTTCAATAAGGAAAAGGAATATATTGACAAGATGTAAAACCAGTGAGGAAGATGAAAGGCTCGTATTTTGTTTAGCAAATAGCACACAATAGCAAACATAATACAATTATTTCTAAAGACACAGATGTAACTTAAATCACCTGTTTCAGAGATGAAAAATAAGAGGGGAAATGAGCCATCCTGTAGAGATAAATTAAACATCATACAAGTTAGATTTGATTAGATCTATAGAAAGAAAACGTTTTCTGCAGGGTAGAATTAAATAAGAAAAGCTGAAGTAGCAATGTAGTGGCCGTGGAAAGAAGTCACTGACACGGAGTGACATCAAACTCCATTTCCACTTTCTATGAACAGCTTTGATAAGGAAAGTTAGTTGATAAGGTAATGATAACTATTCTAAAAAGGAGGATTTGAGTGACTGAGTTGATATCTGAGGCGAAGGCAAATAAAAACCGTGGGAGAAGAACACGTCACCTGGAGAGGAGACTTGCTATTTTACAGGACCCTGAAGTGAATTTGAGGTGTGGCCCAAGGTCTAACCATGTACCTACCCATTGGCAATGAAATCACTGCTTACTAAGTAAAACGAAAACTTATGTGACTCACAGAAGAAAGTAACAGGGCTGCACACAACCCACGTTGAGCACATTGAATTTAGTCATACCTCCAGGTTTCAAAGACATTGATAGAAAGCAGTGCCTCACATCAAAATATCACTCTGAGGAAAAGATAAGCAGATGTCAGCTAAGAAAAAAAGAGGCATTCAAAAAAATCATAAATACTTTATCAATGCAAATACAAGATCTTGGTGGAACTGCATATGCTAAACATGTCCAAGATGAAAGAAAGTGCATGGCAACTCTTTAAATATATAAGATTATGTAAAATAGTCAAAAGAATGAGAAGCAGCAATAATAAGTTAAATATATTGATACATTATTCAAAAAAGGTGCAGAACAAATAGAACTTCCATTAGAGCTTTCTCTGTAGATTTGAAAAAAGAGCCTGAACTTAATAAGACAAAAACTCAGTGTCACAATGATAAAACATCCTGAATGAGAAAAACAAGGGAGGTTTCAGAGCTACTTGTATCAGGATAATTTCAGAACTCATAGCAAATTTTGGAAAAGGGCTGAAAATCTAATTACAGACATAAAATAAAGGATTAAGGTAATCCGCATGACTCAGCAAGACAGTAATAAAAAAAACAAAAAATAGGTGAAAAGATGTGAATAGATCCTAATTCAACAAAAGAATAATTAATGTTTTTTATGTAGTGAATCCATTGGATACATGCATGTATGGTTTTTAAATATATATTATTCTAATTTTGTGTGTGAAATTATAATAGAAGAAATGTCCTCTAAACCAAGAATTAATTGCTATGGAATTGTCAATACTCATTAATATATGAAAATTCAAAATAAAGGCACCCAAGAAGTAAATGGAAGTCAACCATAAAAGAGAAAATTTCAAGCTGCCCCAGATTTATGTCCTACAATTCTCCATGTCAGGTACCATATATCTGAGAGACAGAAAATGAAGTCCCTGTCCTCCAAAATTATAGCTATCCAAGCTGTAGTTCTAGGAAAGATTAGACTCAAATATGAACTCAATAAACAAGGTTCAAACTTTACCTGTACAATGTCTACTTGTATACCTAGTCCTGAATTGTATCACACATCTTTAAAATAAAATATAAATTAAAATAAATAAATAAAAGCCCTTCTTTTAAAAAAATTCCCTCAGTTCACACAAAAACACACACATGGATGTTTGTAGCAGCTTTATTCATAATTGCCAAAACTTGGTCTCAGCCAAGATGGTTACAGATACATCCAGACAATGGATTATTTTTTTGCACTAAAAAGCAATGCCCCATTTTTTTTTTTTTTTTTTTTTTTGAATCAAGATTTCACTGTCACCCAGGGTGGTATATAATGGCATGATCGTGGCTCATCACGGCCTCAGACCTCTGGGCTCTGGTGATCCTCTCACCTCAGTCTCCCGAGTAGCTGGGACTACAGGCACATGCCTCCACACCAAGCTAACATTTTTGATTTTTTTGTGAAGACGAGGCCTTGCTCTGTTGCCTAAGTTGGTCTCAAACTCCCGAGCTCAAGCAGTCCTCCAGCCCCGTCTTCTCAAAGTGCTGGAATTTCAGATGTGAGCCACTAGTCCCGGCTTAGAAATGCACTACTAAGCCATGAAAAAACATGGAGAAAACTTAAACACATATTACTGAGTAAAATAAGCCAGTCTAAAAAGTCTACACACTGTATGATTTCAACTATATGACATTTTGGAAAAGACAAAACTACAGAGATAGTAAGAAGATCAGTGGTTGCCATGGGTCGGAGTGGAGAAAGGAATGAATAAGTAGAACACAGAGGAGTTTTAGGGCAGTATAAGACTCCTCTGAATGATACTATAAGGGCAGATACATTCATTCTAAATGTGTCCAAATCTGTAGAATGTACAAGAGTAAGTGCTAATGTAAACTGTGGACTCTGGGTGATAAAGAAATGTCAATAAAGTTCATCAATTGTAACAAATGTACCACTTTGGGGGGGGAGGGAGGGGTGTTGATAATGCATGTATTGGGGAAGGGGATACATGGGAAGCTTTTTTTCTCCACTCAGTTTTGCTTTGAAACTAAAACTGCTTGAAAAAAAAAATCACTCAGGGAAAAATACAACCATATGAGAGATGAAGCACTTAAGGTTAAAATTAATGCAACTAAGAAATAAAGAATTCAAGAAAAGAAAATTGCTGTAAAAACACAAGTAAGGACCACTGGATTCAGTTACACATTTATGAATCATGGTTATAGCATACCTAAATACTTAAATAGAAAAACTATAGAGTTGAATAGTTCCTTTTATAAAGCAAGTATAACTCTAATAATAAAACCTAAGACAGCTTAAAAAAGAAAAACATTGATGAATTCAACTGGAAAAGTTAAAGACAACTCTCTAAGTAAAAAGACTGCAGAGCAAACACAAAAGGAAATTTAAAAAACAATAATAAAAGTAGTCAAGTGTGATTTATTTCAGAATGTAATGATGGTTCAGTATAAGCAGCTATCAAAATAAAGAAGGAAAATTGCACGAGTCAAGAAAACATCACACAGATACACTAAAAATACCTAGTAAAAAGAAAATATAAACACAAGGACAGATTCCCACAGACCAATGGTAAATATCATACTAAGTGGTAAAGTTATGAAGTTATTTATCTATTATCAGCAATACCTACAGTAATCAAAGACAACATCTTGTTTCAGTGAGGTGTGGTATAATGAGCACTCTTCATGGTTTGTAGGAAGATAGATGCCACAATCTTTTTAAAGAGTAATCTGTTAGTAGCAATTAAAATTTTTAACCTGCAATTTCACTTCTCTGAATCTTTCCTTCAAGACTAAAAGTGCCAATACATATATATTTATTCAAAAAAATAGAAAAGATTTTATGAAGACCATCATTTATTGAAGCAGAAAAGTTGAAAACACCTTTTCTGAAGGAATATTTGTTGAATTTCTGCATATCCATTTCAACTATTAGCTGCCATAAAAACAAATAATTGGATGCCTAAAATTAAAAGGATATCTATAATCTATTGTGCACTGAAGGAAGAAAAAATGCAGTGTAATACTGACAAATAATCCCTTTATCAGAATCTAAATTTTAGCAGGATTCCCATATGATACGTAAGTTGTTGACTGTCTTGCCTTTTAAAAATCCATAAATCAATCCAATTCAAAATTGTGACACAATTCCATATTGCACAGAAAGAGAAGTGATGGCAATACTGGTTTGGGGAGTGAACTTGAAAATAACAGCATTTACAAGATGAATTCTCACCATTTTGAAAAACATCCTAAAATTCAGATTGTTCCTTTATTGACACTATGCTGTGTTTTACCTTAGAGCATCATCTTGTCCATGGTGGTTACTGATCAAAGGGGCCACCGACTTCTGGGGCTACTTTTCTGCACCATATTAATACCACCCTTCACATTGATTGGCTCTCTTTCAATTAGAAATCAGGTAAGTAGTTCCACTCCTGTCCTAGGATCATGAGATGTGTGGTCGTTTTGAAAACCTTGAACATTGCAAAAATGTAGGTTGAGTCTTCAGCTGTACAAAATGTAGCCTTTTTCTTTGGCAATCCAATTATCTTGCCACAGACAAAGGACATGTTTTTATTCAGTAGGAACAAGATTCAGGAAAGCCAAAGTCAACTCCAGGTAGTGAAATTTTATAGTTCTCATGACAACTCTCACTTCTGGGCACCCTAATAAGAGGCTGCTTTTTGTTAAGTTTTGGGCATGTTATGTTTTTGAAATGTCAGGTAACCAGTTAGACATATGAAGGAGACCCCCAAAAAGCAGCATTATCTTTTGGAGGGTGGCTAGTGTACTTAGAATTTGTTCTTCCAGATCAGTTAGCCAATGTTTTTATCTGGAAGTTTTGAAAATGTTGCATCCCAATTTCTTTTTATTTTAAAAACGTGAGGTACCATTTAGGGTTAGGTACATACATGATCATCGTACAGGTAATGTGTGGGTACCCTTAGTGATGTTATGTGTCCCGTCTTCCCTGGCAGTGTCCCACTACTGCCAATCCCTTTCTCATAATATTATGTTAAATATTCAGGGTCCGCTTCTCAGTGAGTACATGTGGTACTCAGATCTTTGTTTCTGTGATAAGTCGCTGAGTATTATAGACTCTAATTCCATCCAGGCTGATGCAAAATTCTTAATTTTGTTTTTCTTTATGGCTCCATAGTATTCCATTGTGTAAATGTACTGCATTTTCTTTATCTAGTCCACTTTTGATGGGTTGCATGGTTGGTTGCATGTTTGTGCTATTGTGAATAATGCTGCAATAAACATGCATGTGCAGGTATCTTTTTTACAGAGTGATTTGAGTTCCTCTGGGTATATTCCCAGAAGGGGGATTGCTGGGTCATATGGAAGGTGAATTTTTAGATCTCTTAGAAATCACCACACTGTTTTCCACAGAGGTTGTACTAGTTTACATTCCCACCATCAGTGTAGAAGTATTCCCTTTTCCCCACATTCTCTCCAGCATCTGTTTTTTTCTGAGTTATAGATGATGGCCAACCTGACTGGAGTGAGGTGGTATCTCAGTGTGGTTTTAATTTGCATTTCTTTGATGATTAGTAAGGTTGAGAAGTTTTTCATGTATCTGTTGGCTGCTTGTATGTGTATGAATTCTTCTGAGAAGTGTCTATTCGTATCTCTTGCCCATTTTTTAACAGGGTTGTTTGTTTGTTTTTCCTTTTGGCACGTTTGAGTTCCTTGTAGACCCTGGATGTCAGGCCTTTGTCAAATTTAGAGTTGGCAAATATTTTAAATATTTTTTCCCATTCTGTGGGCTGTCTCCCCACTCTCTTGACGGTTTCTTTGGCTTTGCAGAAGCTTTTCAGTTTGATGAGGTCCCACTTGTCTATCTTATCTTTTATAGCATTTGCTTTTGGAGAGTTGATCAGGAATTAGATGCCTATTCCAATTTCCATAAGGGTGTTTCCTTTGTTTTCTTCTAGGATTATTATAGTTTAAGGTTCTACATGTAGAACCTTTGATCCATTCAGAGTTTATTTTTGTGTATGGTGATGGATAGGGGTCCTGTTTCAATCTTCTGCATGTGATCAGTCAGTTTTCCCAGCACCATTTACTGAATAGGTTCTCCTCTCCCCAGTGGTTGGTGGTGGAGGCTTTGTCGAAGATGCGTTGGTTGAAAAATTCAGGTTTGGCTTCCGGAATCTCTATACTGTTCCATTGGTCCATATTCCTATTCTTGCACCAATACTAGACTGTTTTGATTATAGTATAATCTACTATAGCTTTATAGTAGAGTTTGAAGTTTGGAAGTATGATACTTCTCACTTTGTTTCTTTTGCTAAGGATTGTTTTAGCTATTCATAGCCTTTTATGTTTCCATATGAATTTCTGTACAGTCATTTCTAGATCTGAGAAGAATGATGTTGGTAATTAAATGGGTTTTGTGTTGAAGCTGTAGATTGCGTTTGGTAGGATGGGCATCTTAACAATATTAATTGTTCCAATTCATAAGCATGGAATATTTTTCCATTTGTTTGTATCTTCTTTGATTTCCTTGAGCAGTGTTTTGTAGTTTTTATTGTAAAAGTCTTTCACATCTTTGGTTAGGAAGATGCCAAGGTATTTTTCTTCTTTTCTTATTTGTGGCTATTGTGCTTTTTATTTGGGTTTCTGTCTGTTTATTGCTAGTGTATAGGAGTGTGACTATCTTTTGCCCATTTATTTTATTCTTTGAGACTTTGCCAAAGTCCTTTATCAGTGCAAGGAGTTTCTTGACAGATTCTCTTGGGTTTTCAAGGTATAGGATCATGTCATCTGCAGAGGGATAACTTAACTTCCTCTTTTCCTATTTGGATACCCTTGATTTTCTTCTCTTGTCTAATTGCTCTAGCTAGGACTTTCAGCGTTATGTTGAACAGGAGGGGTGGCAGTGGGCAGCCTAGTTCTGGTTTTCAGGAGAAATGCTTCCAATTTCTGTCTGTTTAGCAGTATGTTGGCTGTGCGTTTATCATAGATGGCTCTTACTATTTTGAGGTATGTTCCCTCTATGCCTTGTTGTTCAAGGATTTTTATCAAGAAGGGATGCTGGATTTTATCAAGAGCTTTTTCTGCCTCTAATGATATAATCATATGATTCTTGGTTTAGCATCTGTTGATGTATTTAATTACATTTATTGTCCTGTGGATGTTGAAACAGTACTGCATCCTGGGGGTGAAGGCTACTAGGTCATGGTGGATGATTTTTTAGATGTGTTGTTGGATCCGGTCTGCCAGAATCTTGTTGAGAATTTTCGCATCCATGTTCATCAGAGATATTGGCCTGCATTTCTCTTTCTTTGTTGGATCTTTTCCAAATTTGGGTATCAGTGTGAAGTTAGCTTCATAAAATGATTTGAGGAGAGTTCTGTCTTTCTTGATTTCTTGGAATACCATCAGCTCCTCTTTGTAAGTTTTGTAGAACTCCACTGGAAAGCTGTCTGGTCCAGGACTTTTTTTGGTATGTAGTTTTCTTATAAGGGAGTCTATTTCCTGGGTAGTTATTGATCTATTTAATGTCTCAATTTCTTCTAGTTTCAACCTTGGGAGGTGGTGTGATGTCAGAAAGTCCTCCATTTCATTTAGGTTTTTGAATTTGTTTCCATACAGCTGTGCATAGTAAACTCTGGTAATTTTATTTCTTCAGGGTCAGTTTTGACCTGATCTTTTGCATTTCTGATTGTGTTTATTTGATTTTTTTCCTCTGTTTATTGGTCAACCTCACTGGTGGGGGAGGTATCCATCAATCTTATTTATTTTTTCAAAGAACTACCTTTTTGTTTCATTGATTTTTTTTTTCTACAATATTTTTGTCTTCTATGTCCTGTAATTAGGGGTTTTACTTTGGTGATATGGATTCTTCTGCTAAAGTTAGGGTTTTGGTGGTCTTGTCTTTCCAGCTCCCTTAGGTAATTTCTTAGGCTCTTAACTTGTGTTCTTTCCATTTTCTTGGTGTGTGTTCATAAAAAAATGAATTCCCCTCTCAGTGGTGCTTTCATGATAACCCAGAGGGTTAAGTAAAATGTGTCTTTATTTTCATTTGTTTCCAGAAAACTTTTTTTTTTTTTATAAAGATGTGGGGTACAATTCAGGGTTAGGTATACAAGCATTGATTATGCAGGTACCCTTGTTGATGAGGTATGCCCCTTCCTCCCCTAGTAGTTTCTCTGAACTGACAATCCCACCCTGCTCCTCTGAAAGTTTCCCATTACTGCCAAGTGCTTTCTTATATTATTATAATTGCTCAAGGTACGCTTATGAGTAAGAACATGAGGTACTCTGTTTTTTGTTTCTGTGATAGATCACTGAGTATGATCGACTCCAAATCCATCCAAGTTGCTGTAAAGTCCATATATTTGTCCTTCTTATGGCTGCATAATATTCCATTGTGTATATGTACCACATTTGCTTTATCTAGTCGAGCCTCGATGGGCAATATGGTTGGTTCCATGTTTTTGCTGTTGCGAATAGAGCTGCAACAAACATACATGTGCGGGTAGGTTTTTGAAGAATGATTTGAGTTCCTGTAGGTATATTTTCAATAGGGGAATTGCTGGGTCATATGGAAGCTCAATTTCTAGTTCTTTCAGAAATTGCCACACTGTCTTCCAGAGAGGTTGCACTAGTTTGCATTCCCACCAGCAGTGTAGAAGCATTCTTTTCCTCCAAATCCTCACCAGCATCTGTTGTTGATTGTTTTATTAATGATGGCCATTCTTACTAGGGTTAGGTAGAATCTCAATGTAGTTTTGATTTGCATTTCTCTGATGATGATTGAGGCTGAGCACTTCTTCTTGTGTCAGTGGCCCATATGTCTTCTTCTAAGAAATGTCATTCATGTCTTTTGCTCACTTTTTAAAGGGGCTTTTCCCCCTTTTGGCGCATTTGAGTTCCTTGTAGATCCTACATGTTAGACCTTTGTCAGATATAGAGTTGGCAAATATGTTTTCCCATTCAGTAGGCTGTCTCCCTGCTCTCTTGATGGTTTCTTTTGCTTTTCAGAAGCTCGTTATTTTGATGAGGTCCCACTTGTCTATCTTATTTCTTAAGCTGTTGGCCTTTAAGATTCTGAATAGGAATTTGTTGCCAGTTCCAATTTCCATAAGGATGTCTCCTGAATTTTCTAAGATTCTTATATTTGAGGTTTTGCATTTAGGTCTTTGATCTATTAAAGTTAATTTTTATGTATGATGATAGGTAGGGGTCCTGTTTCAATCTTCTGCATGTGGTCAGCCAGTTTTTCCAGCACCATTTACTGAATAGGTTCTCCTATCCCCAGTGATTGTTATTGGAGATTTTGTTAAAGATAAGTTGGTTGAAGAATTGAGGCTTTGCTTCCGGGATCTCTATCCTGTTCCATTGGTCTATGTGCCTGTTCTTGTATCAATACCAGCCTGTTTTGATTACTGTAGCCGTATAGTAAAGTACGAAATCTGGGAGTGTGATAACTCCTGCTTTGTTTCTTTTGCTAAGGATTGTTTTGGCAAATCCGTGGTTGTTTATGTTTCCGTATGAATTACTGTATTGTCATTTCCAGGTCTGAAGAGAATGATGTTGGTAACGTAATGGATATTGCGTTAAATCAGTAGAGTGCCTTTGGTAGGATGGACATCTTAACAATGTTGATTTTTCCTATCCATGAGCATGGATTATTTTTCCATTTGTTTGTATCTACTTGGATTTCTTTGAGCAGCGTTTTGTAGTTCTAATTGTTATAGGTCTTTCACTTCTCTGGTTAGAAAGATGCCAAGGTGTTTTTTTTTTTTTATTTTTTGTGTGGCTATTGTGAATGGGATTGTACTTTTTATTTAAGTCTCTGCCTGTTTGTTGTTGGTGTATAGGAATGCAACTGTCTTTTGCATGTTTATTTTGTACCCTGAGACTTTCCCAAAGTCCTTTATGAGTGCAAGCAGGTTTTTCACAGTCTCTTGGATTTTCAAGGTATAGGATCATATCATCAGAAAGAGGGATTACTTGACTTCCTCTTTTCCTATTTGGATACCCTTGATTTTCTTCTCTTGTCTAATTGCCTGAGCTAGGACTTCCAGCACATATTGAACAAGAGGGGTGAGAGTGGGCAGCCTTTTCTTGTTCCAGTTTTCAGGGGAAATGTTTCCAGCTTCTGTCCATTTAGCAATGTGTTTGCTGTGGCTTTATCGTAGGTGGCACTTACTATTGTGAGGTATGTTCCTTCTACACCTATGTGTTTGAGGGTTTTTATCAAGGAGGGATGCTGGATTTCATCAAAACCTTTTACTGCATCTAATGAGATAATCATGTGGTTCTTGTTTTTACATCTGTTGATGTATTTAATGACATTTATGGTCTTGCAAATGTTGAACCAGCCCTGGATCCTGGGGATGAAGCCTACTAAGTCATGGTGGATGATTTTTGAGATATGTTGTTGGATCTGATTTGCTAGAATCTTGTTGAGAATATTTTCATCTATGTTCAGCAGGAATATTGGCCTATAGTTCTCTTTTTTTATTTGTATCTTTACCTGGTTTGGGTATCACTATGAAGTTATCTTTGTAAAATGATTTGGGGGAATGGAATTTTTTTTCTCAAATGCCTGGAATACATTCAGTAGGATTGGTATCAGCTCGTCCTTGTAAGTTTTGTAGAATTCTGCTGGAAAGTCATCCTGTCCAGGGCTTGTGTTGATAGGTAGTTTTTGTATGACAGAATCAATTTCCTGGGTTGTTATTGGTCTATGTAGTGTCTCAGTGTCTTCTTGTTTCAACCTGGGAAGGTTGTGTGATGTCAGAAAGTCCTCCATTTCATTTAGGCTATCAAGTTTGTTTCCATACAGGTGTATATAGTAATCTCTGATAATATTTTGTATTTCTGTGGGGTCAGTTGTGATTTTATCTTTTGTATTTCTGATTGTGTTTATTTGAGCTTTTTCTCTCTTTTTCTTGGTCATTCTAGCCCATCAATCTTGTTAATTCTTTTAAAAAATCAGCTTTTTGTTTTGTTGATGTTTTCTATGATATTTTTGTCTTCTATGTCCTGTATTTGGGCTCTTTTTTTTTAAATTCTTCTGCTAAAGTTGGGGTTTTGGTGGTCTTCTCTTTCCAGCTCCCTTAGGTGATTTGTTAGGCTCTCAACTTCTGATCTTTCCATTTTCTTGATGTGTGCTCATAGAGATATAAATTCCCCACTGAGAACTGCTTTCAGGGCATCCCAGAGGTTTTGTTAAGATGTTTCTTCATTTTCATTTGTGTCCAGGAATGTTTCAATTTCTGCTTTGATTTCAGTGTTGACCCAGTAGTTGTTCAGCATCATGCTATTTAGTGTCCATGTCTTTGTGGGATTTGAGAAAATGTTGGTGGTGTTGATATTTATTTTTATTCCACTGTGGTC
>CAUYQG010175090.1:0-10515 GCA_963574415.1 Tarsius wallacei | reverse complement strand
ATATGCCTCGTTCAGGCACCCTTGTTGATAGGAAGTGTCTCCCCGTCCCCAGACAGATATTTACTACCATTAGTCCCATTACCCTACCCCTCCCCCGCCACCGTAGTTTCCCACCACTGTCAGTCATTTTCTTGTGGTAATACGTTGGATGATCTAGTAGTGCTTAACTTATATTTATTTATTCATTCAAGAATGAATTTTTTTTAATTGACCCTTAGCTTTTCTGGTTCCTATGAAATGCTGAATCTTGTCTACACTTGTCGTTTTACCAAGTCTTTCACAAAGGAAATCATATATTAAGTAAAATCTCTGATCATGCTGGGCAGTATGCCATGCCTGAGTTTTCAGAGTGTCCTCTGTAAAGGCCTGAGGGGCCACCAGAGAATGCAGGAGGGAGAAAGAGGGGGAAGAGGAGGGGGAGGAGGAAGAAGAGAAACAGGAGGAGGAGGAAGAAGAGGAGGAGGCTGAGTCAGTGTGCTGTGTTCCATGTGGCTCCCGCATGGTGACATTTTGGAAATATTAATCACTGTCCTCTCCCTAACCCCACTCATGTGTTTTATTTCATTGTTCTTCTTACCGCCCCCCCCCCCCCACTCCTCATCAAGAGCCCAGCATTCTGAACTATTCACTCAGAGAAGAAGGTGCCAGTCGAAAGTAATAAAGAAGAGTTTCTTCCTGGCTTTTAAAGTTCAGAAGTCTTAGCCTTGGAGGTAGTGAAAGAGTGGCATAAACAGGGTAGCAAAAGAAAGGACTCTCAACCTCTTTCACTCCTAAAATTCCACTCTTCATCCCACATACTAGAAAAGTATTCGTATAGGGGAGGAGAATGGGGAGAGGCAGACAAACAAGAGACCACATTTCTAGGCTGAGAGGAGCAGTTGGAAGGACAGACTCAGGAAGAAAGTGACAGAGCCCACCAAGGCACACCACTCGTGGATCTCCTTGGAAGTGAGCCAGACCTCCTGTCCCTCTACTCTGACGGACCCTATCATACTGACATCACTCTGACCTCTGCAACCATCCCGCCCTTTTCACATGGGCTGGCAAGGATGTCCCTTGAACACAACCACCCATGTCCCCTTCCACTGCTCAGTGGGGACAATGCTCTGATGTGGTCTGTCTTCTCCTGGAGTAAAGGTTCAGGTGAATTTTAAGTCCTGGAGAAGAAAAGTACAGCCTTGGACATTCAAATGGGGTTGGAAATAGAGAAAAGAAAAACTCCCCTCTCTCCTTACCCACTCCATGGGCCTGTAGAGGGGCTGAAGAAATCAACATGACAGTACTCTGAGCCAGAAAAACAGTAATGTCATCCTGCTTGCACCTGTTTTATACTGTAGGTCTTCTATTAGGAGTTTGCTTTGAAAATAAATGAATTCTACACTAAAAATCTCTGTGTGAATAGAGCATGAGCTTGGAATTGTACCTGGGTCTCAGTTATATTCCTGCCAGTGCCTCTCACCACGCTTTCCTAATCTGCAAAGTGGGGGTATAATATTTAATTCTGAGGGTCACTCTGTGGTTGAAGTACGTGGTTCAATGCCTGTCACATGGATTTTGACTGCAGTAAGCTTTCTTCACTATCTGTTTTCATCAAGAGGATAACAAATGTGGCAAATGATATTGGAAAATATTAAACCATGTGTCTCCCCCTCCCATTAACTTTACTCTTGTGGTTCTCTTCTACCAGGTATCCATTGCTCTAAGTAAAAATAGTCATACTAGAAAACAGGGACTTTAAATTCTTGGCTTGCAAGTTCAAAAGCCACAGTCTATAAGACAACAAAGATTTAGAACAATTGTTTGTCAGGCAAGACACATTCTCCTTTCCTAACTCATGCCAATCTAATTTAGTACACACACACACACACACACACACACACACACACATGCACACACACAATAAAGAGCTTCTGAACTGGGAAAGGAGAGATGGAAAGAGTCACAGTGGAGAATGGGGAAAGGAATGTTGATGAGCACTAAGATATGGAGCTCTGCACCCCAACACCTCGCCATACTGGGATATAAATTCAAGGAGGGAGAGAAGATTCCCAGATAGGTTTGGGAGAGGCAAAAATAGTAGGGATCTGGGCTTCACTTTTCATCTGCATGCTAGGAAATGGCCGTTCCCACAGGTTTCCCTAATCTGTCAAGGCACTGGCAACAGGGTACAGATGGCAGCAATGGGTGCCTAGGCAGAGAGGCTTGAGCTGGTCTTACTGAGGCCCTATGTGCCCCAAGGACAGGGAGAAGCAATTGTATGCCTAGGACACTGACATACTTTGGGCTGAGGGGCTGCTGTCAACAGATTCCATAGGCACCAAGATGTTGGGGATCAGGTGGAACCCCGGATGCCTCAGCAGATGCCATTGTGGAGAAGTAACTTGTGTAAAGTCCAGATGATAGCACATTTCAGAAGGTGACAGAGAGGGATGAAACATTTTTGGAGGACCATGGTTTCAAGAATCACACTCTTTTCCTATGACATGATGTCATGAAACCATCACTGAAGTCAAATTCCACACAAAACTAAAAATCAACCATACAAGAAAAGGTGAGAGAAGAGGAAAAGATTCCAAATTATTCAAGTTTTAAGCAAAACATATTAATCTTTTTTGAATTAATAAGATCAAGCCTTTTTGCTGCTGGTAGAACTAGGATTCAAGGAAAAAGCAGAATTGAGTTACTGAAATAAAGGATCACACTTCTTGCACACCTGAGCATTTTTTGTAGCTGGAAAAATAGTGCAATTTCTACAGGGACATGGAACAAGGTAAGTCTAGGCAGAGCAGGCTGGGCATTCAGGAGTCAAGTGAACTCATAAAAAATCTCCTATTTTACTAGTTACTTGGATGTTAGCTAGGAAACATCCAAGTAACTAGTAAAATGAATGCGCAGTTTAGCTAAACTAGGCAACATCCAAGTTCATCCATTTGCAGCAGTTGAAAGAGTTCTACTTATTGAATTGTGTCATGACTTCTGAGACTAATTCTGTGGGCAAGGAGCTAAACTGCCTTGGGGCTCACTCACTTCTCTGTAGAAAAAGGAGATCCAAATAAACAGTCTCCTATGCATATTCACTTTCTATTTTAAAATTATGCAGTTTTTAAGACCTGACTACATTAATGGATCAGCTATGAAAGAAGGATCAGAAAGGAAGAAGGGGAATATTTGAATTGGCAAAAAAGAAATTGGATCTTGAACCTCAGCTATCTGTCTTAGCTTTTCTCTCTTTATATGTATCATAGATTTGTACAGAAGGTAACAGCCTAAAAAATTTGTCGACCAATTTACCAAATAACAGCCAAGTTCATTTTTTTTACAGTGAAAGTTTCCTATAATTATTTTTGAAATGACAGTTGGGTCCCATGCTGAATTTCAGGAGATGGGAGTGTCTGAAGAAGGGTACATCTTGAAGAAGATACTAGACTCCTTTAAAGCAGGACGGAAAGCATTCAGATAGGCTTCCCATCTAAAATAAGAGATGCAGAGACATGTTGGTTGGGAAGGAGAAAGGACAGACATATGATCCTGTGGGGGGTTTTTGCATCATGTTGACAGGGGCTCTGATGAAGGATGGACACAGGATTAGCATGCACATTTGTGCTCTAACTTGGGCTCAAAGATGGAGGGGAACAGGAAACTCCTCACAATAGTATGCAAAATTTTCTCTCCATTTTTCCAGAAAGAAAATCTGTAGCTTTTCTCTAATTACTAAGAGTCTGTAACCTCAAGGACGTTAAGGATAACTGCCTGTCTGGTTTGAAGTGGGGGGTGAGAGGTCAGGCACAAAGACCTCAGACCAGGGACTCAGCTCCTGCAGCTGCTCCTGATTCCCTGACTCCCTGATTTCAGAATTTCCTTTTTTAGTGGTTTTCAAGCATGGTTGAGCATCCGGCTCACCTATGGAACATGTAAAACTTAGGCTGTCCAGTCTCCTAGACCTACTGCTTCAACATTTGCAGGGGTAAGGATGGGGGCCCTGAAGATTCTAGGTGCAGGAGTCCTTCTCAGTCTGCCACAGCCCTACCTGCTCCCTGTAGGAGACCGAGCTGTGGGAGCAGTTTTTACCACCAGCCCTGAATGCTGGAGCCTTCCCTGCCTATCCCCATTCATGTGCTGCAAATGCCTTTCTCCTGGAGAAAGTGGAGTTGGTCATTTTCAAAGGGACCTTAAGTGGGAAGCAAGAAAAAAAGTTTATGAAGAATAGTTTTTATAGGTTAGCATGAGCGAGTGACAGAATGTCAGACAGAAAGGACAAGTGTCAGGGCCTTTCATGGCATTTTGCTGTTCAGAAGATCGCCAGTGCTAGCCAGTGCTATCCAACGGAACTTCCTGTGAAGATGGAAATGAAGGGAGTGGCTCAAGCAAGAAGAAGATGGAAATTCCCTGGACTCAAAGGGAAGGTCTTTGAAACTTACATCAAAAGTTTAAGAAATCAACATATGCTTATAAGTTTTAATTTAGATAAAACATTTAAATTCTAAAAAAAAAGAGAATAGTTTTATTTTCCTTATTTAGATTTCCTACTGAAGTGTAATCATCAACTGACTAACAGGCTTCCTCTTGTCTACCTCAGACCTAACTGACAAACACCAGCCCCCAAATCCGTCATCCTTGCGAGTTGTTCCCACCTGTGTTTATTTCCTCTGGCAATGACCAACCCCACCCCACCCCAAAACTAACTTCATCTGAGGAAGAATTAGAGCGGTTGTTTCCCCTCGGTGTCCTTGAGTGCCTGAGTCCCCACTAGTTGTGCAGGGCCAGGGAAGAAACAGCCTGTGGTCTCAGTTCTCCACCACCATCCTAGATGCTGTTCCATCCTGCTCTTCCCTTGATCCTGTGTCCCATGTTACATTGCTCATATGCCATGTTGACAAGGACAATACAACCACTCTTGCTTAAATGGAGAGAAGGCCTTCTCTGAATCAAGATTTCCAACTAAATTAGCCTTACTACTTGGTACTTTCACTAGATGCAGTCATGGAAATTCCCCCACAGCTCAGTTGAGGGAGAACACTCAGCCTGCTACTGATAATCACCTATATGTTCTCTTTCTTTTTGATCCCTGACTGGCTATGCACCGGCTCCATCCCCTTCTATCACCTTCTTACCAGCCCACAATCCCTCAAAGCCAGCCTACTGGCAATGCTTGTCTCTCTTACTGAAAAGTTTTATGGTTGGACACCTGTAGCACACTAGTAGTTCCTGTTGTCTCCTTAACACTTCTCTAGAAAGAGTCACATCATGTACAAAGTTGAAAGAACTTAATTCCTTTGCATATGCATATCCAGTTGATGTGATTGAAAGGCTACTTGTTGAAAAGATTTTTTTCTCTTCTCAAGTGTCTTGATAATCTTGTCTGAAATCAATTAGCCATCAATATAAGGCTAATTTTTAGAGTTTCGGTTCTATTTCGTTGTTCTTTGTATTTATCCTTGTGCCAGAAGAACATTGTATTTATTACAATAGCTTTATAGCAAGTTTTGAAATTGGAAAGTGTAAGTCCTCCAACTTAATTTATCCCCCTTTTCAAGATTATTTTAGATACTTTGGGTCCTTTGCATTTCCATATACGTGTTAGGATTGATTTGCTAATATCTGAAAATAAGACTGCTAGAATTTTTTTGGAGAGTATTGGCATTTTAATAGTAAGTCTTCTAATCCATTAACATGGGATGTTTTCCCATTCTTAATGTTATAGATTTATTTCAACAGTGTTTTATAGTTTTCAGGGTATAAGTCTGACATTTCTTTGGTTAAATATATTCCTAAGTAATTTTTAGGCTATTATAAAGAGAACTTTCTTAATTTCCCTTTCATACTGTTAGTTTGGTATAAAATACAATCGCTCTTAGTGTATTAATATTATATACCATAATTTTTTGAACTCATTTATTAGTTCTTATAGTTTTTTTGTTGATTCTTGTGAATACAGAAAATTTTCTTTGTACAAGATCATGTCATACATGAATAGAGATAGCTTAACTTCTTTCCAGTTTGAAGGCCTTTTACTATTTTTACTCGACTAGTTCTGGTTAGAATCTTCAGTACACTGTTGAATAGGACTTGTGATAGTGGACATCTTTGTTTTTTTCTGATTTTAGGAGTAAAGCATTCAGTCTTTCACTATTAAACATAATGTTAGCTATCAGTTTTTCTTAGATGTTCTTTATTGGACTGAGGAATTTCCTTCCTACCTCTGCTTTGTTGAGTGTTTTAATTATGAACAGCCATTGGATTTTCTCAAGCACTTTTTCTATGTCTACAGAGATAATTATATGTGCTTTATCCTTTATTCAACTATGTAGCGTCTTACTTTTATTGATTTTCAGATGTTAGACTAGCCTTCCATTCCTGGGATAAGTCTCACTTGTTCATGATCTTATTATTTACTGGGTTCCAATTTCCTATTTTGTTGATAATTTTTGCATTTATATTTATACATTGATTTGTATTATCTTGTTGTTTTTCTTGGGATGTCTTTGCCTGATTTTGGTATAGGGTAACACTGGTGTCATCAAATAAGTTGGGAAGTGTTCCATCCTCTTTTATTTTTTGGAAGATTGTAAAATATTGGCATTAATTCTTTAAGTATTTGGCAGAATTCATCAGTAAAACAATCTAGGCCCATGCTTTTCTTTGTACGAAGTTTTAAAATTACTAATTCAACCACTTTATTTGTTTAGGGTTATTTAGATTTTCAACTTTTTTCTTGAGACAGTTTTAGTAGTTACTGTTTTTCTAGGAATTTGCCCATCATCTAGATTATCTAATTTATTGGCAGAAAATTGGTCATAGTATTCCCCTACAATTCCTTTAATTATTGTAAGGTCAGTGAGTGATGCCTCCTCTTTCATTTCTGATTTTAGTAATGTGAATCTTCTCTCTTTCTCCTTTTTTTTTTTGTTTAGTCCTGTTAATGGTATGTGTCAATTTTGCCAATCTTTTCAAGGGAGTATCTTTCTAATGTCACACACACACACACACACATACACACACACACACACACACACACACATACACAAAGAAAATCATGGAGTGGAAAAAAGAGGGAAGGGAAATACCTTGATAAGAGCATGCCTTAAAGTACCATTCTGATATCTGATTGGGGAAAGCATAACTAACAAAGGAGTCATACTTTAGTATTTTAGTATGAATAACCAAAATCACAGCACAAATACAGGAAGAGATGAATCATAGTTCTGATTATGTGATTTGAATAATTGTACGTTTTTCATGGGACCCCAGTGAAATTGACTGGAAATCTCTTATTTCACATTGTAATATGCTCATAGATGTGCACATGTGACAAAGATCTCTTTTCTTTGAAACTACACTCTATTTCATGGAAGCTACAAGTGTAGTGAAAAGCATTTTTAACTATTTGGACACTTATGTTTTCTTGACTGACCACTCAAGCTCTCAGCATCCATACCCATATTTTCTGTACATGTGTGGATCAGCCATTTCTTTTCTTAAATAAAACAAAACAAGCCAGCTGTCTACCAATATTAAAACCTGGCTTTTATCCACACATGACCACCCATTGTCTCTAACCATGCCCTTGGACCCAGCCAGCATTCGTTCAACCACACACTGGTCTTCTCCAATTCCTCACAGACAAAGAGAATAACTCAGTAGGACACTGCACAAAATTGGCTGCACCATATGCCATAGACCTTTGGAGCTAATTGTAAGTCTTAGGCTGTCTCACTGTGTATTGTACCATATAAGAGTTCTGCTCCAAATTCTTTTTTTTTTCAAGTCAGTATCTCACTCTGCTCCAAATGCTTAAGAAACCTGCAGTAAGGTCTATACTAGTTACCAGTGCCTTAGTGTGTGTGCGCGCACGTGTGTGTACGTGTGTGTGTGTGTGTGTGTGTGTGTGTGTGTGTGTGTGTGATACTTTGGGTCCTTTGTGTGGTTTTAGAATGGTTGTATGGCAGGAACAAGATCCTTGAAGGTATTTGCTGATTTACATAGAGCTCTAGGCCTCTGCAGAGGCCCTAAGGAACACTGAGACAAGGTGACAATAACATCATCTGCCTCCTCTATAATTAGCACAGGTTCCTTGTTAATTTTTTAACATATTGTAACTCCTTTTAAACTTACACTTTGAAAAGAAAATTTCACTCTTAAGGCTTTTCTCTGAAAAATGTGGAACTAAATGGCTTCTAATGTAATTTCTGTGACATTATAAAATAAATGAAAGTAGATTAAATTTGAAAAATTAAAAGATAACATCTAATCTTTTGAATGTTCTAGTGATTTTATTAGTAATAGGTAGGGGAGAAACAGATGGGGGCAGTGCAAACTCAAGAAGTGACAATTCAAAGTCTTAAAGAGGCACAGCTTACTTTTGCAGTTTATTTGTCTTGGCCTTCAATTACCTGGGCTTCTTTCCTTTTCAACAGAAGCTTTGGCACTGCCTTTGTGTATGCCTTGCTTTGCACTTTCTCTTGTTATTACAAATGAAACTCAGTAGATGCAGCAGTCAATGACCTGTTAAACTGATTATAGAAAGTAAAACTCAGCTGTCCTTTCTTTTTGTGAATATGGTGTTTAATATCTGTTCTACGCTCTGTGCTAAGAGAGAGAACAGACAGTAATAACAATCATGCATAATAGAAGTTCTCTTTTACCTGATTTTCCTGTACCTGGCTCTTCGGGCCTGCTGACCACTCAAGGCATACTGCTGACCAGTGGAATTGTTTATTTATCAAAGACGATTTATGTATGTAAGCAAACTTCTTTATGCCAGATGTAATTGTTATTACACAGTTTTGTTAAATTTTAGATAACTGATAAGCTATGCGTGTAAAATAAAATTGTTATTTCTATAAGATATGGAGTTATTTGAAAAGTAAAGATAATTCATTCATTGAAATGAAATATTGCAACAGATTAAGTATAGGATGATTGTTAATAATTAGTAAAAAAACATAATCATCTACATGTATTGTTCACTCAATTTCACAACAGTATATTACTGCATTTAAAAGAAAGAGAAACTAGAAATTGTTGGATGAGGTCTTATGAGCGTACATGGAAAACAACATCAAACTCCAGTAAGAGAAACTATACTTAGAAAAACCCTTAATCTTGTATCAGTATATTGGAAATAAATGCATATTACTTTGTTTAAAGGAAAAAATATTTAGGTTGTAATTTTTAAAACAATTCTACTTTTTATTCTATTATTTTCAGGGAACTGATCAACTCTACACCTGAAAGGATAGTAGAGCGTTTACAGTAGTAGCTTTTGTTGTTCCTTAGTTTACGTAGGCATTTATTGTCTTATTTATGCATCACTGCAACTCCTTTAAATGGCAGTGTTATTCTCACTTTAAATGTGAAGTATCTAGAAACTTTCTACTATTAAACTTAGAAAGATTAAATGACTGACTCAAAGCCATACAAAGATCTCTTTTCTTTGAAACTGCACTCTGTATTTCATGGAAGCTACAAGTGTAGTGAAAAGCATTTTTGACTAATTGAATACTGAGTTATTCTCTTTGTCTGTGAGGAGTTGAAGGAGACCAGTGTGTGGTTGAACGAATGGTGGCTGGGTCCAAGGGCATTGTTAGAGACAATGGATGGCCATGTGTGGATAAAAACCAGGTTTTAATATTGGTAGACAGTTGGTTTGTTTTGTTTAATTTAAGGAAAGAAATGACTGATGCACACATGTACAGAAAATATGGGTATGGATGCTGAGAGCGTGAGTGGCCAGTCAAGAAAACATAAAAAGAGCAGGACACTGCACAAATGTGGCAGTATGTAAACAATATCAATAGCAAGATGTAAACAAATGAAGAGATTAAATACACACATACACAACCCTCTTCTAGACAAAATTATTTACATTGTGGTAGTAATTAAAAATATATTTATTGTGCAACAGTTAGGGACTAAACTTTAATGACATACAAATTTTTTAAAATGCATCTGCTCTTGATATGAGAGGTTGAAACAATTGAAACAGATAACCACAATGCAACATGGAAATGGCTAAAGTGCCATCAGAGTACTACTGATCACATCAGAGAGAAATAACGGTGTGGTGGAGACAATCTGGCTATGCAAACCAGTCCACTGAGTCTCAGTTTTCTCATTTTAAAAATGCATGGTATAATGCTTTTATAAAAGGCAGTTATGAGCCTAAAACCTCAAAAAGGATGATATAATGAATACTGGAGACTCAGAAGGGAGAGGGGGAAAGGGTGGAGAAAAAAAAATCACCTATCGGGTACAATGTACAAAGATGGGGATGGAGGGTATGTTTAATGCCTGGGCCAAAAACTATTTGTACCCCCTAAAGCTATTGAAATAAAAAAGGAAGGAAGGAAGGAGGGAAGGAAGAAAGGAAGGAAGGAAGGAAGGAGGGAAGAGCAGTTAGCAAGAACCTGGCATGTCACAGGTATTCAGCAAATGGCAGCTATTATAGCTGGTTGGGCCATCAGGTCTGCTTCCTCCATTGTCCTCTTCACCAAAGGTTGATTCTGCTACTTGGTT
>CAUYQG010175089.1:0-19227 GCA_963574415.1 Tarsius wallacei | reverse complement strand
GGGGTCTTGTGATATTGCCCCAAATGACCTCACACTCCTGGGCTCGAGCATTCCTCCCACCTCAGCCTCCCAAATTGCTGGGATTACAGGTGTGAGTCACCATGCCCAGCCCCTCAGGTCTTTACTCAAATGTCACCTTCTCAGTGAGGCCTTTGCTGACCACTTGGTTTTAAATCTCTGACACACCCAAACTGCATATCCCCCTTCCTGGCTTTGTTATCCCCTTAGCATTTATCATCACCTACACATTTCATTTAGTCTTCAGGTTTACTGTTTCCCCAACTAAAATGTAAATGCTCCAGGATTTCAGGGACATTTGTCTGTTTTGCTCACTGCTGTACCCCACTTAGTAGCGTTCAACTAAGTTCTGAAAGGCCCAGAATCTAGAATGCGTTTTAGTGCCTCAGGTGGGTATTTGAGAGACTTGAGTCCTAGATGCAAGAGCTGGGTTTGGCATGTGGGGTCCAAGGAAGAGAACCAAGATCCTTCCAAGGGGGTCCCAGCCCCCCTGCAGGGCTCCAGTCACCAGCAGTGACCCCCACCCCCAAAATCTCATTCCTTGATTCTGCACTGACAACATTCATACCTGTCACCAGCCATTCCTTGTCCCCTAACTCTATCCCTCAGATTCAGTGGATTTCTAGAAGGCCCTCTACCCAGTGTCCTGAACCCACAACCACCGTGTCTCTGCTAGCCCCAGGATCTTCCCCAAACCTCTCCTTCTCCCTATCCCTGTTTCAGGGTGGCCCCACCATCTCCTAGTTCCCAGGCCACAGCTCTGACTCTCCTATTGGCCATCCCCTTCCCCTACTTCCGTAAGGCCGGTCTCCTCCACCTTCTGAGTATCTTCCCACTGCTCCCTTATTCACCTCCCCACATTCCTATGGGCTTGCCCCTGGGCTCTAGACTCCCAGTTTTGGGGACCACCTCCAATCCAAAGGAATCTTTCAAAATCTGGTTATGCACCTCCCTTGATAAAACTTTCCAATCTCTCCCCATCTCAGACAGAATAAAATCCAAACTGCTCATCACAAATCACCTAAGTCCTGCCAACCCCTCTGCCTCGTCTCCTTCCTATCTCCCCCTCACCTCCCCTCCTCCAGCCATCTACGCTTCCTTCTGTACTTCCAACATGCCTACCTCATTTCTGCCTCAGGGCCTTTGCATCTCCTGTGTCCTCTGAATGGAATGCTTTCTCCCTTTATCTTTGTATGTCATTCAGTCATCAGCTTCTCAGGGACCCCTTTTCTAACCACCACGTCTAAAATCTCAACACCACCAGCATGATACCCCATGTCCCTTTTACTGCTTTATTATAATCTGCTCTTTTCTGCACAGGTTTTGAAACTTCTTCTCTGCCTAGAGCTGGTGCTTTTTCCATACATATCTTGTTTACATATTTATGTATTTGTTTATTATCTGTCTTGCATGCCACAATATAAGCTCCATAAAGGCAGCAAATCTGTCCATTTGTTTCTGTACTTGAGCAAAGTTGTCTTGCTTCTCATTCCAGAGCCAATACCCAGCTATGTGTGACCTTGGGCATATTACTCCACCTATCTGGGCTTTGATTTCCTTATTGATAAAATGGGATTAATAAATAGTATCTAATTTAAGCTGTGGGAATTAAATGTCAAGTGCTCAGAACAGTGCTTGGAACAGAGTAAACAGTATATAAATGATAATTACAGTGATGGTGGTGTTCATGATGATTATTTTTATCATTATTTTAATTGCCACCACCTGGAACAGAGTTCTTGGAGCATATTAGGGATTCTTTTTTGGAAGGAATGAATGAATGGGTGAGGGACACCCTCCTAGGGCCCACTGTCATGGGTGGGCTGGGCAGGGGCCACGTGGGGATCACCTGGAAGCGCAGGATAATGGTCCAGACCAGCCCCAGCGTCAGCCGGTGGTTTCCATCCACGATGTCATGCGATCCCACGTTCTCCAGGTGCACGCGCTGCTCCTTCAGGAACTGCAGGGCCTTGTCCACGTTCTCCAGCGAGTGGATTCGCATGCGGCCGCGCGTGGGCCTCGGCTAGGGCGGCAGGGGCGTTGGGGTCTGGACGAGAGCACGGCGCCCTCGGCCCCGCCCCTTCCAAAGAAGCCCGTCCCTCCCATAGCCATGTCCCCCAGTGTCCAATATCAGGCTACCCTTCAGTTTTATTCAAGGCCCAGGACGCAATCCTTCTAAAGAAGCCCCGCCCCTTCTCATAGACCCTTTCAAGGATCGCATCCCTTGATCCAGTCCCTGGCTTGGCCCCTTCCACTGACGCTCCACCTCCACCCTGATAACCACACCTCTCACCGTGATCCCGGTCCTTATAGCCTGGAGCCACAGTCCTGCTCCTACCATCGGATCCTTCCTTCGCCAACCAATATTTTGCTAAGCCCATGGCCACACCCCTCGCCGCCTCGTCGGCCTAGAGTCACGCCCATTCCCACCAAGCCCCGCCCTTCCCTTGTTTATAGGTCGATTTCTTCCAATGGCGTTTGTTTCTATTCTGCAGCCGTGCCCCCTCACCACTCCCTGAGCTCCAGGCCCGTCCTTTAACAAATCGTTCCCCATGGAGACCCCACTCTGAGAAGAAACCCCATCCAAGACCAGAAACACACCCCCAACCCAAACAGCAAGCCATAACCCGACACCGTCTGCATCCCCAGGCCCCCACGATCTAGGTCTCATCCCACCAACGAACACTGGCCCTTAGCCTAGACCCCCTCCAACAGAGTTCTGCCCTCTTACAGCCATGCCCCTTGCTACCCGATAACCCAGGCCCATCCCTTGCAAAAAGGCTCCTCCCTTCTCCAGGGGTCCCGCCCCTTCCAGTGGAGCCCCGCCCCTTCCAACAAAGTCCTTCCTCCGAGCTGTAGCCAGGGGGTTCAACAAGATTCCGCTTCAGATCACAGTCACGCACCCAGGCTCCTCACAACCAAGCTCCACCCCTGTGCCATAGCCTCGCCCACCCGAGGAAAGGGACGCCTATCCCGCAGGGCCCTTCTAGGACACTCCACCCGTCGATGGGCCAGGCCCCCGCTTGGGGTCCAGCCCTTCCAGAGAAGCCCAATCCCAGTACAAGAGCCCTGGGCCACCCCCATGCCCCGCCCCTCGGGCCCCCTCACCAGCTGCTCCCCAGACAGCACTTCCAGGAGCCTCGTGAGCACGAATCCGTCCCGGAGGTCTACATAGAGGTCTCCAATGTGGCAGCCCACGCGGGCGAGGTGCGAGTTCACCCACTTGGTGAAGGTCTTCTTCTGCACGGCCTCCCGCTCATCTGGAGAACAGGCCCTGATGAACCCCCAGGACCCTTCCCGCTTCACTCCAGCCCTCCTCCAGCCGAACTCTGTTCAGGTCCAGCTCTCTGCAAGAGTCAAGCCTTAGCACAGGCGGCCCCTCCTGTCTGGGACTCCTTCCCCTACCCTCTGCTGTCCTTCAAAATTTTCCTGAGATATCGCTTCCACAGGAAGCCTTCCCTGCTTGCTATCCCTGTTGGCTTTTTTTTTTTTTTTTTTTTTTGAGTTGGAGTCTCACTCTGTCGCCCAAACTGGAGTGCAGTGGCCGCGCCCAGCCACCGCAGCCTCGACCTGCTGGGCTCTGGCGATCCTTCCGCCTCAGCCTTCCAAGTAGCTGGAATTACAGGCGCACACTCGGCAAGTCTTTTTAAAACCCATTTTATTAAGTATAATACATATCCATGCAGAAAAACACAATATACATTCTAGAAAAGTGTACCAATCATGAATCTTCACAAACTGGGCACCACCATCCACACCTAGAGGCAGAAGCGGAATCTTTCCCAGTAATAGAGACACTCCTCATGTTCCCATCCTGACCACAATCCTGACATCTAATCTCATCAGTTCACTTGGTCCTTTAGCTAAATGAAAAGGACATTATGTGTACTTTTATTATGAAAATTTTCAAACATACAGCAAAAGTTGAACACTCAAACTCATCACCTAAATTCTGCTACCAACATTGTATGACCCTGGCTTTTTTTTCATATAAACGCACTCTTCTATCCATTCGTTAATACATCTATTTTATTATGGCTTTCAAAGTAAATTGCAGGCATCAATACACTTCCTTCAAATACTTCAACATGTGTGTCATTAACTAGAGTTAAATATTAGCTCAAGATTTTTGTCCTTTTGATGTAAAATTTATATATGATGAAATGCACAAATCTTAAGTGCATAGTTATTGAGTTTTGATAAGTGCATATGCCTGTATGAGCCTAAGCCCTATCCAGATAACATTTCCCTCACCCCAGAAAGTTCCCTCATGCTCCCTCCCTGTCAATACTCTTGCCCTCTAGCCCCACAAGCAACCCACTGCCCTGGCATTTTTCCACAGTAGATTAGTTTTGCCTGTTCTAAAAGTTTAGATAAATGGGATCATGCCTTATATACACTTTTGTGTAAGACTTGTTTCATTGAATGTTGCAATGTTTTTGAGACTTGTCCATACTGTTATGCGTATTCTTAATTCCTTTTTATTGCTGGATTGTATTCTCTTGTAGGAATATACTGCAGTTTGCTTATCCATTCTCCTATTGATGGACACCTGGGGCTATTATGAGAAGGAAGCTATGAACATCCTTATACAAGTTTGTGTGTGTGTGTGTGAACTTAAACTTTTATTTCTCTTGAGTAACTACTTAGGAGTAGAATGACTAGGTCACAGGGTAGGTGTATGTTTTATTTTATTAAAAAACTGACAGATTCTCTCCCAAAGTGGTTGTATCATTTTATTATGCCACCAACAAAGTATCATTTTACCACCAACAATGAATGAGAATTCTAGTTGCTCCACAGCCACATCAACATTTGGCATGATCGGTCCTTGAAATGTTTCTGGTAGATACATTGCTGATATCATCTCATTGCAGTTTTAATTCACATTTCCATGAAAAGGCACCTCTTTCTCTGAATGGATGCAACTTCTTGCCAAGGCTCACAGCTTAGCGAGTACATGTTCTCTTGTGCAGAGCACAACCTGCCCAACTATCCATGGTGGCTCTGCTTCAGTTCTCCCTGTCTGTGAGGCACAATTAATAGGAGCCAGCTCTGGAAATGCCATTTTTATTTTAAAGAAAAATAACCCTTATATTGATTGAGAGTGGCCTTTGAAGTCAGACTACCCGGGTTCAGATCCTAGCCTCACCACATACCAGCTGTGTGACAATGGACAAAGTACTTAACATTTCTAAGTCTTTGTTCCCTCACATCTACTCATAGGTTTATTGTGAAGATTAAATGAGATGATACATGTAACATACTTAGCACAGTCCCCAGTGCACAGTAAATGCTAATAAATATTAGTTGTTTTGTTATTGTGGTGTCTGATTAGAAAAGTTGATTATTGTGGAGAATTTAGAAAATAAAAGTAGAAAGTAACTTAAAGTTGCCATAGACCCACACTCAAAGATAACTGTTATTAGTATTTGTTACATTTGTTTCTAGTATCTCTGTATTGAATTTTTAAAAACATAGCTGGCATCATGCTCTATATACAGTTTCACATCCACTTTCCTGTATTTAACTCTACACCATTAACATCTGTTCATGTCATTGCATGATCTTGAAACTCCACTCTTTTTTTTTTTTTTTTAACTCCACTCTTAAAGGCTATATAATTTTCTGGCAACGGATGCACCACATTTGGAAGGTGTCATACATATGAAAGATACATGCTTAGTTACCCAATGTTCACCCAAGTAGGTGTGGTACCTAGGGACAGGTGGGTACCTGGGCCTCACTTGCTACTTGGAGGCCCTAGTCATAGCCATTATGTTTCTGTCAATGAGCATGGAAGATGCCCTTTGGGGTGTCATACATGATAAAACAGTGGGTTCAAGAGCAGCAGTTCTAGAAACAGCTTTATAACCTCTTGACTACATGTGATTATTCCCTCAGGATATTTTTAAGGCCTTTGATAAACATTACCAAAATGGAGTACCATGTTAAAAACATATGCTTTCACTTTTCCCTGAATATAAAAGTACTGCAGATTGTGAAAAAAAATGAGATACTTAAAATTGTGAAAAATCAGAAAGTGAGAGGACCCCTCTCTCCCTTATAATCCCACTAATAAAGGACAATCACTTTGATATACAAGGTTCTAGACCTTTCTGTCCATCCATACAAAGCAAATCAATATAAGTATACTAACCCAAGAGTAGAAGAGGGCTCTAGGATCTGTCTGTGCCTGGTTCTAGTTCCGACTCTGCCATGTATTAGCTGTGTGACCATGGGCAAGTTAATTTACCTCACTATGCCATGTTTTCACAAGTCTCAGGCAGTTGTTTCTGGAGTGATTTTTCAAATGTCTCCAGGGTCCTCAACGTTCTCAACCCTGAATGAATACAGGACAGTCTACCGGAGTCTGTATCTGAAGCTGGGTCAGGGACACCTTGGCCCTTTGGTCTGGACATCCTTCCTGTGCTACTTCTCTAGAGGTCCCTGGACCATAGGTGAGGTTGGGACTCTCAAAGTTGGCAGCAAGTAGACACTGAATCACTGGGGAAAACTGGGGACTTGTACAAATTACCTGTGCAGATTCCTCAAGCTTAGTTACCCAATGCTCACCCAGGTAGGTGTGGTTACCTGGGGACAGGTAGGTGCCTGGGCCCCACTTACTACTTGGAGGCCCCAGTCATAGTCATCATGTTTCTGTCAGGGAGTATGGGAGATGCCCTTTAGGGCATCCTCAAAATAGACACCCCCTTCTTCAGCCTAGGAAGTCAAGCTGTGGTTGCTCACCTTGGGATAGGGGACAACTTGCTGGGCTTATAAAGAAATGTGAAGCATGTCACAGTGGTGACCCGCACCTCACTCAGGCCTTTGCCAGGAATTGCCTTCTCTTACTCCCCAGGAGCCCAGTTACACTGGTGTGTTCATTATCTCTCTGAGTCGACCTTATCCGACAACACAGGGAAAATTGACTGTGTGATTCATTAAATGAAAATCTCAAGACATACTCTGTTTTCTATCTGCAGACTCTCCTGAGCTCCTTCCTCCAGGAGGAGGGAATTGGGCCACATGTTTGGTTTATTTATTTACTTATCCCCACACATCTGGCCAGCTTGGCATTATGATTCATTTTGGGAGAGGTGTATCAGATGGGACAGCATCCAAGGAGGAACCAGGTTGGGAAAGGATGTTTGAATTCTGGAATTACCTTCCTGGTAACCTCGGAAGCAGGATTCTTCTCTCTTTCTCCTTCATGACAAGTTTCCTTCCCAGAAACCTCAATAGCCCTGACATTTTTGAACATTTTCCACAGGTACACGAGACTGGTCTTTTGGACCTGGTTGAGTCCTGGGTGACTCAGGTTTAGTCTTCAGGAAAACCCCACGGGCTCAGGATGCAACTGTGGAATCCAAGGCAGGTTACCCAACCTCCTCAAGCCTCTGTTTTCTCACCAGCAAAATAAAACCCTCCCACTTGGGGTATTACAGGGTTTCCATATAGCCACCTGTGTGTCAGGCTAGCTTTTGGGCAAATGCTGTTTCCGCTTTCTGAGACACGATTCCTCTCTTCCCATCACAACCCCAGCCTCTCAACTTGGTTAACACCAACAATCCTTTGCTTAAATGTTATTTCTTCAGAGAGCGCCCCAGCCCAGCCCAGGTGCCTAGTTCAAAGCACCCGCAGTTCCTTGAACTCTTTTTCCTCAGCCTCATCACAGCTATGATTTAAGTAATGCTTTGTTGAACACCCGCCACCTCCGCCCAGCACGGAGTCTACTGAGGAGGGCTGAGTGTCTGTCGTTCATCTCTCCATCCCAGCTCCTGACACAGGTCTGACACTTAGTGGACACTCAGGAAATATGAGTGCCCTCTCAGAACCTGGGAGATGCCCTGTGGATCTGAAACCTCCCATACCTGGGTGAGACCCTTAGACTCAGCATCGTGTGGATAAGGTTTGGGGTCAAGGCCAAGGAGACAGTGACAGAAGCCTCAGAGTTCGAGTGCACCCCCCCTAGAAATTTGGGTTCAGTAGGTTCCCTGATTCTGTGGTCAGATTGGGGGTAAGCAGGCCCAGACAGGCCTGTTCCAAAGCAGAGGCCGCTGGGGAGGGCAGGCCTTCAGCCTCACCCACGCCACCTTGTCCCCGGGCACACGCAGGCTGCTACACACCTGGGGAAATGCAGCAGCAGCTTCCCCGAGTGCAGTTACACCCCAACCTCCATCTTGAGAGAAAGGAGGCCAGTGAAGGAGAGCATGGCCCCTTCAGGCTGCAGTGCTAAAGGGAAAACATAGACACACACACACACACACACACACACACACACACACACACTCTCTCTCTACTTGGAGAAAACTTCAGGGCAAGACCCAGCCTCTGTTGTGGTTTTTCATGGGCCCAAATATTTATCTTGCTTGGTTTATGAGCCGAAGAGGGTGAGAATCCCAGGAGACACAGCCCAGTGGCTCAGGGATGTGGCTGTATTTGTGCCCTGGGGAGTTACACTGAGAATAAGAATAATGCCCACAGCGGCAGCTGCCAAAGCTGCATTTCATCTAAGACGTCTATGTAGCTGCACTGCGCGAAGCGCTCTGCACACAACAGTATTTATGGAGCACCTACTGTGTGCCAGGCTCTGTACAGGGCTCTTGGGATACAGCAATGATCTAAAGACATATGAATGTGTGCCCTTGTGCAGCTTGCAGCTGGGGAAGACAGATAATAAAGAAAACTGATGAGCAACATATATAGCAGGCTAGAAGGTGCACGTGCTAGATAGAAGGAGGAGAGTGGTGTGAAGTGGGGAGGGGAAGCTATGACTTTAAACAGCCTGATCAGGCCCCCTGAGAAGGTGACCCTAAGTTCACCGGGGTAACGTTAACAAGCTCTTGTGGTCATTACTATTATCGCCCCCATTTTATGGCTAAAAGAGCTGAGGTTCAGAGTCGGAATGGACTTGCTCAGAGGGTCTCAGCCCGTGAGGGCAGAGTTGGGATTTGAACCCAGACCTCACTGATGTCAGAGCCTTAATTAATCAACCATGAGATCCTGCCTCCTGGCACCTGGGCCTGCCCCTGCCTGCCACAGCCCTAGGGGTGCAAGCCTTCTAGCACTGGGGGCTGTGTTCAGATTCCATCTGCTGGGTTACCTGACAGAAGAGGGCAGCTGCAGAGTCTCCCTAGGGCTGGCATTCCTGCTGGGCATGTGTCTCCAAGTCAGACCTGTTTGGGCTGGACAGCCCAGCCCCGAAAAAGTTCTTTTGTGCTTTCTCAAAGGGCCTCCCAAGAGGGTTAAACGCCCTCACATTAGTGCTAATTTGGGGCTGACTTTCCTATTCAGCCAGTGACAAAGACTGGTGTTTGCACAAGGCCCGAGGAATGGGACCACACGCGCTGCCAGGGAACAGGCTCTGTGCCCACCGCCTGCCGCCCACCCTTCCTGCCCTCACAGGCACCTGTTGCTCTCCACATGTAGCTGGAGCTCTGTGGGGACTCGGGGTCCTCTGGCTCTAGCTCGGTCCCCAGATCTGGGCAAGCCTTGGCCCCAATCTCTCCCAGGGAAAGCCCTCTGTGAAGGAAATGAAATTTGGAAGTGAAAATGAAAAGTGGAAACAACCTAAATGGCATTCAAAGGGGCAAATGGTTAAATACACTAGAGAACAAACATTCACATTATACAGATATTTTAGGAGTAAGGCAGGTCTGCGGGTGAAAAAACACTGCAATGGAACATACATAGTAGGATCCCACTTAGGTTAATTCCAGAACAACCCTAAATAGGAGCATAGGCTCTTTGATAGGACTGAACATATATAAGGGTCTGGTCGTGAAGATTTAAAACTCATTACCCTTTGGTCACAAAAATAATAAATATATCTTATAAATGTTTTAAAAAGTCTGAAAAGAAGCCATCAAACTGTTAATGGGGAAAGAGTGGTTGTTTGGAATGGGGATTGGGATGAGGGCAGACTTTCAGACTTTTACTGTATTTTCTTCTGAATTGTTTACAAATTTTAATAACAAAAATATGTGACCAGGCAAAGTGGGGACCAACAGGAGCTCCAAACTTTAGCTGTACGATGTTCACTTGTATACCTATTCCTGAACTGTACCCCACATCTTTAAAATAAAATTTAAAAAAAGAATATGTGCATATATGTATTTATGTAAGTGTGTGAGAGAAGTACTTTTAATGAAGAATTCCCATTCTGTTATATACAGTTGATTCTCATTATTTATAATAATTATCCTTCTATAAAGTCACTACAAACACTGAGTTAGCAAGTGCTGAACCGTCGCTCCTAGGAGAAATCCAGGGTTAAGTTCCTGTGAGCCATTGATCACAACATTTTCACCAACCAAGCAATATGTAACCTTGTTTTCTGTGTGATTCTATTTAAAGACACCTTATTTAATATAGATTGTTGGTTCATAGGTTGACCTCACAACCAACAGCTTTTTAACACATGAGTGAACGAGGCTGATGTGACGTTTTTTTCTGGATGGCACGTCGTAGCTTAGGACACCAAATGACACCTCAGCCCTGTGCTTAGAGACCATTTAAAACCACGGAGTCAACAACAAAAAGCACAGAAATGTGAAAAGCGTGGTATTAAATAGAACGCAGAAAGGACACTTGTAGGGGAGCTAAACATGAAGGCAGACCATCGCTTTGTCCCACCTCAGCTGGGAACACGCTTATCGGGTGACTCAAAGTGTTTGCTGCTCTGTGAGTGACAGAGAAAGCCCTGTGAGTTTTGATTTTGGGATCACAAATATATTTCGACAGGCAGGCGAATTCACAAATATGGAATCTGCAAGTGATGAAGACAGACTGTATATATTCCACACTTCCTGCCACTTCTTTTTCTTCCCTTTTTTTTTTTTAAATCAGAGTCTCAATCTGTTGCCCAGGCTGGAGTGCAGTGGCATGCTCATAGCCACCTCAGCCTCAACCTGCTGGGTTCAGGCAATCCTACCGCCTCAGCCTTCCAAGTAGCTGGAACTACAGGTGTGTGCCACCATGCACGGCTAATTTTATGTTTTATTGTAGAGACGAGATCTCACCAAGTTGCCCAGGCTGATCTCAAACCTGTGGGCTCAGGCTACCCTCTCACCTCCGACTCCCAAAGTGCTGGGATTACAGGCGTGAGTCACCATGCCCGGTTCTTTTTAAATTTTTCTTCTTTCTCAGAAGTGAGATCAAGATACCTTATTTATTTTATTTTATTGTTTTGAGTTGGAGTCTCACTCTGTCACCCAGGCTGGAGTGCGAGTACAGTGGCATGGTCACGATGATCACTGTTCAAGGCAGCCTCGACCTCCTGGTCTCAGGTAATCCTTGCACTTCAGCATCCCAAGTAGCTGGGACTACAGTTACGTGCCACCATGCCTGGCTAATTTTTTTATTTTCTGTAGAGACAAAGTCTTGCCATGTTGCCCAGGCTGGTCTTGACCTCCTGGGCTCAGGCAGTCCTCCCACCTTGGCCTCCCAAAGTGTTGGGGTTACAGTCGTGAGCCACCATGCCCAGCATGATACGTTTTTCAATAGAAATTCAGATTCAGGATAGGATCATCACAGATATTCCTCTCACTTTTAGGTTCATTATGGCATTCTCAAGCTTGGCGGTGCCCACTCCAGGCCACTAGCCTGCTGTGTGACCTTGGGTATAGTAATATCTGAACTCAGTTTTCCTCTTGTTTGCAGGGTCGTTGTGAGAATTAAATGAAATGATATCTGGAATACACCTAGCACAGTGCCTGGCACACAGTAGGTGCCCAAAAAACAGCCATTGTTGTTGTTATCATCATTACCCCTTGGTCCTGTGTTCTATACGCTGGGATGGAAGAGGAGGGTGGGGTTTAAGGTTTGGGGAAGGGCTGTCTGCACCAGAACTCCAGGCTGGCATTGTTTCGTGGACTTTTTGGTCCCATCTGTCCCTTCTCTGATTGTTTAGACAATAATCTGAATGCTGAACATTGTAGTCAATAAAATTATTTCATGACACAGGGCCAGATCAGGACTTTCCCCTTTGAAATGATAGCCTTCTCTCTTCTTCCTCTGGCATGACCCTGGGTCTCCACACTCCCTTGGGATTCCCATGGGACTGCTTGGCACGGGTCCTGCTGGGTTATGGTTAACAGTCAAGATCCTTGGGCGCGGGGCCAGGGTGGCAGCTCGCCCAGGGCAGGGTGGCAGCTACGCATGAGTATTCCCCATACTCAGCACAGGGCCTGCCACAGATCAATGCCTGTGAATAGCTGTGAGCTGAAGAAATCGGGACCCAGGGTGATCTGAGTGTCCCACCCCAAACCTTCCCAACACCGAATAGACAGCGATGAGCAGTAAGCACTCAATAGATATTTGTGGAAGGGAAGAAGAGGAATGCTTGACCTACAGACTGGATAACCAAACAATCGAACGAACCAAGAATGAAAGAAATGGGACTCTATTTGCAGCTCCCTCCTTCTCTGACCACCACTGGAAAAGGGGAGTGACTCAATGAATCGGTCTTTTGTATAATAAGTGCCAGCATAATAGGCGAACTTACTATGTGACTGCTCAGTTCGCTCATTTTGAGCGTATTAACTAATTTAATCCTCACACCAATCCTAAGAGATGTGTTACTGTCCCATTTTATGGAGGAGCAAACTGAGGCTCCAAGGAGCTAAGTAATATGCCCAACGTCATATGGCTGGTTAATGGGCAGCTGGCTCCAGAAGCTGCCCTCTTAACCGCTGTCACTATCTCCTGGGACTATGAGCACCCTTGTCCCTCCGAAGTGTTTCAGGAGGTAGATATCCCACAGGGCAGGGGCAATGGGGCTGGTATTGTACCCTGCTCATCCTGCTGCCCAAATCCTTGTATACAGACTCCTTTGCCTCCTTCCCATTTCTCCGCAGTCTGGTTCCACTTGACCTTTTCTGTTGATCTCCTTTCCTTCCACTTTTCCAGCACCCCCTACTACACCCAGCCCAGCTACTCCCTATTGCCTGGCCACACCCTGTGCATTCCTGTGTCTAGGCCCTTCCTGCTACTGTTCCTTCCTTGGCCCGGAATGTTTTCTCCCATCCCTATCTATCGCAATCCTCCTCACCTCTCCAAGTCCAACTCCAATGCCCCCTTGCCCGTGAAGCCCTCCGTGGCGCTCTCCCTTGCAACGCTTCACGCCTTGCCCACTTCTGGGCTTTAGCAATGACCTCTTGGGCACCCCTGGCCCTTCACATTCCATCCTGAGAAATCCTCATTGACCAGCAGCTGGGCTGCATCTTTGCACCCCTCCCCACCCCAGACGTAGGAGAGCAAGGTGCTCATGTCCTTGTCCCCACTGCCTGGTATAGGACCTGGCATGGGTATACTGACAGCAGAAGCATGTTGAGAAGGGATCACACTCCATGAGTCTGTGTTCAGCCACTAGCTGATAATAGTGTGCTGGGGTCTCAGAGCCTTCCAGTCCAGGTTCCTTAAGATTTCCTCAACACTCCACTTTTCATCACACCTCTGTGTCTAAGCCATGCTGTTCCTTCCACCTGGAATGTTTTTCCCCACCTCAGGTGCTCAGAGACCTCAGTTTGATGTCCCTTCCTCAATAAAGCCTTCCCTTCCTTGCCCCTTTCTTCCGATGTCTCTGCACTTCATACTTATCTGGGTGATTCCTAAGCTGACTTCTGTACTGCAATGAATCTGTCTGTATTACTGTCCCCGATGGCTCTTTGAGACCGGGGACATGTCATATCATCTATGTCCCCAGAACCAAACATGGTGATTCTTAAACATTTTTAGTGGTGGAGCCACTAAATGTATCTAACTATTCAACAGATACGAGGAAAGCAGTTCTTGACAGAATGGGGAGGGCTGGGGGCAGCTCTGCCTGTGTGGTCATCCCAGACCCACCTGGGACCCTCTCCCGGAGCTCTGGGGCCTCACAACATAGTTTGAAAACATCTGACTCAGCACAACACCTGGAATAAATTTGTTATTCAACAAATACTTTTTAAATATTTGAAAACCAAGCACTGTCAGGACCCAAAAAAATGAACTCCTTGGAGTGGGATTTCAGACATTTTTCCTGGAAGAAGGGTCACACTGGGGTTTAATAGTCGGGGGTTCGAGCCTCAGCCCCATTGCTCATGGTTGGGCAGGGACCTCACTTCTCTGGGCCTCATTTTTCTCATCCACAAAATGAGAAGAATAATTACACCCACCCAGTGCCACAAGTTGAGGTTACTCCTAGGCATTGAGGCTGTCTGCCCCTCACTCCTCCACAGATCACACCCTTCATGTCCATCTGAAAGAAGAAGCGCTGTAGTGGGGACGTAGGCCAGTCTGGAATATCAATTTTAACGTAGGTTTTAGTGCCAAATCCTGGCTCTGGCATTGGCTGTGGATGGTCTCTGAGCCTCAGTTTGCTCATCTGCCAAGGGGGGATAATAACAGTAGCTCATAGGGTAGAGAAGCCTTATAATGTAGGGGTTAAATACATGGCCAGGCTGTCTGCTTTGAGACCTGGCTTCCTCACTCTCTAGCCCTGTGACCTTGAGCATGTTACTTAACTCTTTGAGCCTCAGTTTCCTCATCTGCAAAAAGAGGGTAGGAATAGTACTTGCTTCGTAGGACTAGATAAATTAATATACATGAAATGCTTAGATCAGTGCCTGGCACATAGTAACTGCTACATTACATGTGTGCAACTGATACCATCCCACAGGGCTGTTGTGAGAATTAAGTTAGATCATATGAACATAAAATGTGTCCAGTCGAGAGCCTAGTATATGCTAAGAGCTCAGTTAAGAGAAGCTGTTATTTAATATGAATTTGGCTCAAATTCAGTATATTACATATGAACTCTTGGGGAAAAAAAAACCTGAGTAGAAATTCTAGGGCTTGCAATCTCGCTCTGCAATCTTCTGTGAAAGGGGCCACAGCTGCTTCTCCATTTGGGTGGGTGCCCCATAGTGCGGTTCTGGGTGTGTCCTGCTGCCTGACTCAGAGACAAGTACCCCCTCCCACCCGTCCCCCACCCGCCTCCTGCAGCAACCTGTGCCTGCCCATCCATGTGGTGATTAGACCCGACCCCGAAAGCGGCAAGATTCTATCACTGCCCCAGGGCCAGGGGTGGCAGGAGGGGTTATAATTATGGGTTTCATTGAAATTGTGGAAATGACAAGCACTGCTTTCTGCCGCTCCCCTAAAGGGCCCTGCTGGGGCCCTCCCAGCCCCTTTCAACCTGGGTATCCCCAGAAGCCGGCACTCCCAGTACATGTCAACCTACAGTTACTGATGACTTATTATGTGTGTGCTAAGCACTTTATGTGAAGTATCTCATTTAATCCTCACAAATGGTGTTATTTCCCCCATTTTACAGATGAGGAAAACGAGTCTGGGGAGGCAAAGCAACTCACCCTAAAGTAAATGGCCGAGATAGGTTCCAAGGTCTTTCTGGTTCCGTGGTCCATGATCTTGACCTCCACCCGGGTTTGCATCCCAAATGGTACCAAAATCTGGCTGTCAATACAGTTAGGAAGCTAGGCTCTGGACCCCAGCAGCCTTGGGCTTGGTCATGGCTCTGACACTGTGATCCTGGGTAGTCACATCACTTCTCTGAACCTCCTCCTGGGTTTGTTGTGAGGACTGGATGAGAACGTGTATGTGTCTGGGAGTGCCCAGGTAGACAAGGCTCCATAAGGGTCAGATTCCATTATTTTGCTGCTACTGTTGTTACTGTTATGTTTTACGAATGGAGTCATACCATCACCATCTACGTCGACACCAGCATTCAGGCATCAGGAAGCCTCTCAGTACTGGATGTGCCACAAGTGAGATTTGATAGTACATGTTCCAATCTCATCCAGATCCTGAGTCATGAAAATGTGGGCTGAGTCATGGGGCTACCATTGTGCTTATGCTAAGCAACATATTGTGAGATCTATAGTAACAGGAGCTTTAATGAAAAGCCGAATAAACTGATCCCTGGATTTGAGGAGTTATCGGAAGTCCGTCAATGAGCCTCTGTTCCTCTCTAACCAAATGTGTCAGTCTTTTACCAGGAGTCCGTGGTGGCCACAGGGGAGAGCCTGGAGCTCTCAGAGGGAAAAAAGGTTTTAGGAATCCCAGGGCTTCCTCTC
This sequence comes from Tarsius wallacei, assembly GCA_963574415.1. Lineage (NCBI taxonomy): Eukaryota > Metazoa > Chordata > Mammalia > Primates > Tarsiidae > Tarsius > Tarsius wallacei. The sequence goes on along the minus strand of CAUYQG010175089.1, from coordinate 3,127 downwards.
CTCTTTTCCCTCTTCTTAATTGTGTGTCTTTCAGTCCGATAACTGGCTGGGAGGGGAAGATGCACCACAAGGAGAGGGAAAGGGAGGGGAGTGTGATTTGCTGATCTGGGCACACATCCCAGGACAAGACTCAGAGTTCTAGTACTCTCCTGTGACCCACTTCTCTCTGTGGCCCAGAGCAAGTATCGCTCTGATTTGTGGGTGACTGTGAGTTGATCACCTCCTTAAACTCACCTCTCCCAGGAGGCAGGAAGGAAACACCGCACCTGGCATTGGGCAATCCCAAGGACCAGCCAGGGTTCCATTAACTCCAGAAATGAACTCTAGGTTCCTATCTGCCGGGCCCCACCCCCAACTCTGCTGGGGCTTCCTTGGGTAATTTATGGGCTTCTCCACTTTAGCTATTGTTACGCCTCTTGTTAATGGGCAGGCCTAGGACATTCAGGATTTCCTTAATTAGTGCTTCCTCCTTCCTGAGCGGTCTGTCTTGGGACTTTCATAAGTCATTTACAGCCTTGCAAAGTCTGACATTGGGCCAGGCAACTGGAGTTCTTCACTGGAACAGGTTGAGGGACAGATGGGCACTATTTCAGCTCAGGTCAATGGTGCGCTCTTGCTGACCAAGGGCCATGAGCTCATCCGAGGACAAACCCGACACACACAACTTGTGTGAACTGAGATTTTGTATCTCCATTTCTTTTAGAATGTGGACAGCTGGAAATTGGTCTCTAAAGACAGTAAAGTGAAATCATGTTCACTGCTTTTGGGGGCTTCCTGTTTTCTGAAGCAAATCTGGATGCAGCTGCTTCCACTGAAGGCACTTTTTCCTTGGCCTCAAGCCCTCTGAGGAAAGGAGGGTGGGGGAAGTGTTGGAGGGCGGGGACATAGTCCCAGGCAACAAAAACTCCTTTCTTTTCATTCTGCAGCATTTGACACACCGGCATGCTTAATAAAACAGGTGACAGGCATGGTGGATCCAAAGTGCTGATTCAGCCATGCCACTTGGCTTTTATCTTGGGCCCGGACTGTTTAACAGGCATGCTTAACAAGAAGAGATGGAGGAGTTTATCTCCTTAATAAGCCGCCCTGAAGTCACTGTGCTTAATCATGTTCATCTCCCAGGAGACTGGGGGAAGTCATTTCTGGTTATATAGTATTAATAATTTACCTGGTACACCTAACAACTATTGACATGCTCCTTAAAACTAACAATGATCAAGAACCCCCCCAAAAAAACAAACAAAACAAAACAAAAAAACCCCCAAACTATTGGTACAGTTTTTCGGGGGAAAAAAAGCAAGTTTATAAAACACAGCTTCTTGTCTGCTATTCCATTTTTTATAGAAAAAGTTTACTTACGGACTGAAAAATAGTTTGGAAGTTTTTTAAAGATTAGCATTGAGTGATGGAGTAATGTTTTTAAAGTTGGAGTTATTATTGCCTTTGGTAATTTTTGAAAAGATTCTCCAGCAAGCATATATTACATTTGAAATTAAAACTAAATAACAAAAGTAAACCCCAGGATATCCCTGGTAAATCCAACCCCAGCTTGGCTTAAACTGTCTCTCCAGTTCAGACACAAATATCTCAATGTCGATGGCTAATTTCTGCTTTTCTACCTCCTTCTTCAATCCTGACCTACCTCCTACAAGCCCAAGGTGCTGAGCTAAAGAGCAATTACCTGGCTTCTTCCCACAATGAGAACTTTCACAAAAGTATGCAGCGGCAGGAGTGACTGACTTTCCACAGCATGCAATGTTTGGCTTCCCTTTGCCTCTACTTTCTCCTGAAAGGCTGGGACTGGCACTACTGTGCAGTTCTCAGAGGGGCTTTGCTGTTTAAACCTAGGCTAAGGCAACTGGAACTCAGTGGGGACCAGCCTCCTCTCTCCCCCATGTCTGCTCTTCAGCGGGACCAGAACAAACAAAGCCTTGGGGGAAGCCTGTTTCTGGGACTTGTACTATGAAATCTCTTCCTCAGAAATGGCCTGACTCCTCCTCACCTGAAGCTAAGCCTGGAAAGTCTTGGCATCACCTCACTTTGAGGAAGGGGAGGGGTTTCTTTAAAAAAAAAAAATCTAGAAGATCAGGAAGATGACAACAGGTCATTAGGGAGTAAAATGACATTTTTAGCTGGTGAAGTCTGAAAACTGATTTTGAAAGCCCAGTAGTTTCCCACGGGATGGTAAGAAATAGCCCCCAGGCCCCTGGGTCATCGCTCCTGGGGATGTTTTCTGAGCCTCCCATCCACCTGTGGTTGCAAAACATGGTCTCTGAGTTGCCTGTGCTCCCTGGGCCTTGCTGCTGCCTCAGCTGAGAGGTTGCAAGCTTCAGAGGGAAATGATGTCCACCCCAGGGAAGGCCTGTGGAAGGAGGAGGCTGGGTAAAATAGGGCGTCTTCCTCTCCCTTGGACAAGGATGATAGAGGGGACCTGCCTTCAGCTCACTACTGACAGAAAAGACTTCAGGAGAGGCTTCTCAGTTCTCCTGGTGAAAGCTGTCAGGCTTGGCACAAGGGTTATGAAGGAGGGGTACAGAAGAGGGGATGGCAGCCAGGTGAGGTGTACCTCTTCACCTTTCCCTGGCAAGGTGGGCAAGGGCACCCAGCATCCCAGCAGTTCATCACCACAGCAGAAGCTACATGGTCCCAAAAGGCAGGGCCGGCTATGTGTTCCTGAAACAGGCTAGCATAGAGTGCTCAATAATATTCAAGTCTACACCAGGCCCATGGTGGGCAGTCAGTGAATGAGTGAATCTTGTAAAGCAATAGTTAAGAACCACTATGTTAACTGCTAGTTCAGACTGGAGCTGGGGGATCTGGGTTCACATTGCAGCTCTGCCACTAAGAGCCACATGGCTTTGAACAAAGGGGAACTGAACACCCACTACATCGGACGGTTAAGAAACTGAGAAAGCTCATTCACAGCAGGCATGGCCAACAGTAGGCAGTCAAGAAATCACACTTGAAATGCTAACTGGGCAGCAGGAGGGAACCTGGGGGGTGATGGGAGAGTTCCATGGTTTGACTGTGGTGAAGACCCAATTCTAAGCATTTGTCAAAAACCATAACAAACGTATGCCTTAGCAAATGAATTGCACTGTTTGTGAAATTTTTTTTTTTTTTTTTT
>CAUYQG010175076.1:0-11216 GCA_963574415.1 Tarsius wallacei | reverse complement strand
TAAAAAACAATTGAACACATACACGCATAGACATATACACACCCCCCAAAACAGACTGGAATAACAACAAAGTGAAACAAAACAAACAACAAAAAACCAAGAAAACTAAACACACACACGCACACATGCCTAGCATAAAGTGAATAGAGAAGAAAAACAGAAAGACTGGAGAAAAAAAAATGGAATTCAGGTTGGACCCTCACACATATATTCACACACACCTTAAACCATAAAAAATGAAAATAAAAAAACCCCAGAAGAACAAAAGAACAAAAACAAACCAACAACAACAAAATTGAAAGATCATCACTCAGTCATTCACATACACATATAAACAGAAAATGATAAATAAAAGAAGAAAGAACCAGAAAAAGAAAAGAAAAAAATATTTGGGGGGAAGCAGATCAAACCCTCTCATACAAATTCATGCACAAAGGAAAAGTTTTTTAAAAATAGAAGAACTAACAATCAAACAGTCAAAAAATTATTTTAAAAAATTTTAAAAATTGAAAATAAAAAAAAAAAACTTGCCCTTTTGTGGCAGGCTCTGTAATTGTTCCTCTAATCAGGTCTCTCCTGCAGAACCACCTTTTTTTTTTTGAATTGGAGTCTCACTCTGTCGCCCAGACTGGAGTGCAGTGGCCGCTCCTGGCCACCGCACCCTCGACCTGCTGGGCTCCAGCCATCCTTCCGCCTCAGCCTTCCAAGTAGCTGGAACTACAGGTGCACGATACCACGTCCAGCTAATTTTTGATTTATTGTAGAGATGAGGTCTCACTAAGTTGCCCAGGCGGGTCTCGAACCCGCGGGCTCAGGCAATCCACTCACCTCAGCCTCCCAAAGTGCGGGGTTATAGACTGTGCCACCAAGCCGGCTTCTTTCACTCTCTCCTCAGTGTCTGAAGCAGGGAAGGAGGAGGGGCAGTGGAGGTGGGTGAGGCTGCAGTCCTCCCCTCCCACTCTTGTATGGTCAGGGAGATCTCCTTTGGTGGGGAAGTACAGGATTTTCTCTTCCCCAGGTATGTACTTGCAGGGGGTGCTCCAGCCAGCCCTATCCTGGAATGGATATCTTCTATTATGACTGATGTCCAGACTCCGCCTGGGTTTGTCCCTCTCAGTCGTGTCCCAGCTGTGTGGGTCTGACATTCAGAGGATTGCTGAGGAGAAGGGCGTTTGGGTCAGCCCTGGACTCACCACTGATCTCTTTGGAGCTCTTCCTCGTCCTTTTCTGGCCACACCCTTTGTCCCACACCTGGATCAAGGTAGGGGGTGGGGCACCTGGAAATTAGGTCCCTCCAAAGTTTGTGCTTTCAGGATATTCCCTCTGTGTTGCAATCACTCCCTGAGTAGTTGATCCACCAGTCACACAAATCAGGTTTGTTGCTCTGTGGTGAGCTGGTCGGAACAAATTCCTGCCCTGCCTTCAAGATGGTGGTGGGGTGCCTCTCTTGTCCACTTCCGTGGGACTTTGCCTCTGGACTCCCTCTGCAACCCTTGCTGCCAGTGCCCTGCCAGGCACTGAAGTGATGAGGCAAAGCCAGGAGCCTGCAGTCTCTCTCCTGCTGTACCAATGAGTTAGAGTCTGGGACGATATTTTCTCCCTGCTGCTTTTGTCTATTAAAAAAATAATAATGGCGTTTGGCTTCTGCAACCTGGAAAGAGCCAGGGACGAAGCAGAGAAGCTGCAGCACAAGCTATTGCACCAGGAGCCTGGCCACTTGCTCACGGACCCCCACTTAGACAGTCTCTTCCAACATTTTCTTCCCAGGAAGGTTTTGTTGATTTAAAAAAATAAAAAGAAAGAAAAAAAAAAAGAAAATGGCACTTGACTTCTGCGTCCCGAGAATCACTATGGTCCGAGCCCAGCAGCTGTGACACCAGCTGCTGAACCAGCATAGCCCTGGCTGCTAGCTCCCTGGCCTTCACTCAGTACACAAAATTCTCCAAACACTCACTCACTCACATGAGGATTCACGTAGTCTGACTGGCTTGGCCACCATCTTCCCGACCTCTCTATTTTAGGGTTTTTATCAAGAAAGGATGCTGGATTTTATCAAAAGCTTTTTCTGCATCTAATTATATAATCACATGGTTCTTGTATTTACATCTGTTGATGTATTGAATTACATTTAAGTCTCGCAGATGTTGAACCATCCCTGCATCCTGGGGATGAAACCTACTTGGTCATGGTGGATGATTTTTGAGATGTGTTGTTGGATCCAATTTGCTAGAATCTCGCTAAAGATTGTCTGCATCTATGTTCATCAGGGATATTGGCCTATAGTTCTCTTTCTTTGTTGAATCTTTACTGGTTTAGGTATCCATGTGACATCAGCTTCGTAAAAGGATTTGGGGAAAATTCCATCTTTCTCAATTGCCTGAAATACATTCAGTAGGATTGGTATCAGCTCATCCTTGTACATTTTTTAGAAATCCACTGGAAAGCCATCTGGTCCATGGCTTTTTTTGTAAGTAGTTTTCTTATGATGAAATCAGTTTCTTGGGTTGTTATTGGTCTATTTAATGTCTCCATGTCTTCTTGTTTCAACCTTGGGAGGTTGTGTGAGGTCAGAAACTCCTCCATTTTATTTAGGTTATCCAGTTTGTTTTCATATTGGTATGCATAGTAGTCTCAGGTAATCTTTTGTGTTTATTTGGGGTCAGTTGTGATTTGATCTTTTGCCTTTCTGATTGTGTTTATTTAGACTTTTTCTCCCTTTTTCTTGGCCATTCTGGCTAGGGGTCCAACCATCTTATTTATTCTTTTAAAGTAATAGGTTTTTGTTTTGTTGACTTTTTCTATGATAATTTTGTCTTCTGTGCCCCATATTTGGGGTTTTACTTTGGTTATCTGTATTCTTCTGTTCAAATTAGAATTTTGGTTGTCTTGTCTTTCCAGTTCCCTTAGGTGATTTGTTAGGCTCTTAACTTGTGATCTTTCCATTTTCTCTATGTGTGTTCGTAGAGATATAAATTATCCTCTTTGAACTGTTTTAATAGCATCCCAGAGGTTTTGGTAAGATGTTTTTTCATTTTCATTTGTTTCAAGAAATCTTTTAATTTCTGTTTTGATTTCTGTTTTGACCCAGTAGTTGTTCAGCATCATGCTGTTTAGTGTCCATGTTTTAGGGGTTTTGGGGGAATTTTGTTAGTGTTGATATTTATTTTTATTCCACTGTTGTCTGAGAAGGTACATGGCAGTATTTTGATCTTATTAAATTTGTTTATGCTTGATTTATGGCCAAGAATATGATCGACCTTGGAGTATATTCTATGCAGTGATGAGCAGAATGTATATTCTGTGGTTATTGGGTGAAGTATTCTTTAGGTATCTATTAAGTTTATTTGGTCAAGTGTCAAGTTGAAGTTCTGGATCTCTTTGTTAATTTTTTTGCCTTGATGATCTAGCCTAAGTTGTGAGCAGGGTATTTACTTATTTATTTTTAGCTTTTTAGTTTTCTTAGTAGTTGTATTAGAAACACTGGTGCTTCTGTGTTGGGTGCATATATGTTTAGGATGGATATTTCTTGTTGATGAATTGGACCTTTTATCATTATGTAGTGTCCTTTTGTATCTTTTTAAATTTTTGATATCTTAAGGATTGTTTTGTTTGATATTAAGATCGCAACTCCTGCCTTCTTTTGTGATCCATTCACCTGGGAATTAATTTTTAATCCTCTTACTTTGAGTCTGTGTGCATCCCTTGTGGTGAGATGAGTTTCCTAGGTGCAGCAAGAATATTTTTTCATAAGTTTGTTGGTAATTTGTATATCTTCTTTTTGCTGATTTGAATTCTTTGTAGATTCTGAATATTAGTCCTTTGGCAGATGTATAGTTGGTAAATGTTTTCTTCATTTGTTAGGTTGTCTATTTATTCTGTTTTTTTGTTTGTTTGTTTGTTTGTTTTCTGTGCAAAAGCTCTTCAGTTTAATTGAGACTCATATATTTATTTTTGCTTTGTGGCTTTTGCTTTTGTGTCTTAGCTATAAAATCTTTACCTAGGCCAATGTCCAGAAGACTTTTTCATAAATTTTTTTCTAGGATTTTAATTGTTTCAGATCTGGCATTTATGTCTTTAATCCATCTTGAGTTAATTTCTGATAGCAATAAAGTTCATTTTCTCTGCATGTGGTTATTCAATTTTCCCAGCACCATTTGTTGAATAGGGCATCCTTTCCCTGGTGTAAAAGGGGGGAACCCCTCAAAAACCAGAATTTATTTATAAAAAATTGTGTGTCTCTTCTTACACGTTTAAACTTTATTTACCTTCAAACTACTCTCCATTTGATGCAATACACCTATCGAGACACTTTTCCATTGCTTTAAACAGTTTTGAATTCTTCAACTTTGAAATTTTAATATCTTTTAGTGCTCCTGTCATTTTTGGTTTCGCTTCCTCCATATTGGCAAAGTGCTTCCCTTTGAGCACATTTTTCATCCAGGGAAACAAACAAACAAGCAAACAAACAAAAAGTTGTTTGCTAGATTGCATGAATAGGGAGGGTGACACATGTGGATCATGCTGTTTTTGGTCAAAACTTGAACACTCAGTGTAGTGTGGGAAAGTACGCTTATATATCACCCATCATGAAATGGGCAAATGCGTTGAAAGAATCTAAAAAAAAAAAGAAAAATTCACTAAAGTCAAATGCAGCCTCTCACAACAATGCTAGGTGGTTTTGGGGGTCCTCCCTCACATGTTTTTGTCTGCTTTGTCAAAGATCAGTTGGTTGCAGATAATTGGGTTTATTTCACTGTTCCATTGGTTTGTGTCTGCCCTTGTTCCCGTACCATGCTGTTTTTGTAACTATAGCCTTGTATTATAATTTAAAATCAGGTAACATGATGCCTCTAGCTTTGTTCTTTTTGCTTAGGATTGCCTTGGCAATTTGGAATTTTTCTTAGTTCCATATTAATTTTAGGATTTTTTCCCCAATTTTGTGAAAAATACATTGGTAGTTTAATAGGGATTGTGCTGAATTTGTAGATTACTTCGGGTAGCTATTCTTATATCAGATAAAACAGACTTTAGATTAACAGCAATGGTTCCTATTGAAGATTTGCTTAGTTTGGCATTTGTAAATACTACATGATCACAAATAAAATTTCTATCTTCACTATGGGACTTTGCAAACTGCACTCTTCTTTTTGGGATTCTTCTTTTCAAACTTGAACAATAAATCATAAAACAAAATTTCAGAACTCAGGTATTTATGGAATAAATGCAGACAATATAGAAATATTAGTAGTAGATAATCATATTAGGGGTCAAGACATTCTTATACTAATAGCTATTTTAATTAGTCTATGCAGACTTTGTCACTTGGCGTCAGTCAAATAGCACCAGGAATCTACTTCTCTAAAGGAGGACGACTTATTAGAACCAAGCTAACTCAGAAATTTTTCATCTTGGCTTCTTTTTTCTTTCTCTTAAAATGAATGCTGATAGGATAGGATAAACACATAAGGTTTGGCTATTGCTGCAAAGTATTTGTTGACTTTGAAAAGCCTCATTATAATAAGCCAAATAGTAGCCTTTATTTTAGGGGTGACTGACTCTTTTGTGTGAATAATTTTAGTTCATCAGGGAACTTTTTGCTCCCAAGGTCTGATTGCAGTTGTAAGGTAAACAGTCTACATTTTGCGTTTTCTTCCATGTTGGCATCTTGATTTCCTTGTGTTTGTGAGAAGGAAGTAAGATTATTGTTCTTTCTCTATCATCCCTTACATTTTCACATGTCTGTGCAAGTGTGAGAAAATATCACATCTGTGTCATTGGCTTTGGGCACCAGGTGTTTCAAAAAAAGATTGTGCATGTGAACCTACGATGTTTAGGTCTGCCTCATCTTACATTTTTCTCTTCTTTCTTCTTCTTTCTGGGCAGTGTGTACACTGGATGAATACCTGTGCTAGAGTCAGAGTCTTTCAGATCCTTGTCAATCACTTTCTAAATACTGACTGTGGCTCGTTTAGATTTCTCTTGTGGGCCTCTGGCCTTCAGTGTGTCAATCTTCAGAACGACCGCACTACACACTCTGGGTGTATGTTTCAAATGTAAAAATGTACAAAAACATCTAGTTGGCTAAAAGAAAACGCAAAATGTAGACTGTTTACCTTACAACTGCAATCAGACCCTGGGAGCAAAAAGTTCCCTGATGAACTAATCACACTTTTAAAATTTTTCATGAGTGAGTTTTTGTCATTACCTCTGTAAGATATTAGATATTTTTGAATGTTGAGACAAACAAGTAAATACATCCTAAAATTTAATTATTTTATTAACATCAGATGACTTTCAATTTTTTATATTTATTTATGTATTATTGTTATTTTAGGTCAGGATCTCACTCCTTTGCCGATGCTGGAGTGCAGAGGCACACTCATGGCTCACTGCAGCCTTGAACTCTTGTGTTCAAGTGATCCTCCTGCCTCAGACTCTGAGTAGTTAGTACTATAGGTGTGTGCTACCATGCCCAGCTATTTATTTTTTATTTTTTGGTTTTTTTTGTGAGAGATGAGATCTCATTATACTGCCCAGCTGGTCTCAAACTCCTGGGTTCAGGAAGTTCTCCGAACTTGGCCTCCCAAAGTGCTGAGATTACATGCATGAGCCACTACACCAGTTCAGAGGATTTTTTAAAGACCATTTGCAATGTATTTTGACTTAACCAAATTACTCTGACCTAATATTTAAAAAAAAATCATCTGAATACCATCTTATTAGTATTAGTTTCTAACTGGTTGACTTCAATCTGTTAATTTTGATCTAATTTTTCTGTAGACTTTGCCTATATTCATACTTTTTTTTGAGTCAGACTCTCACTGATTGGAGTGGAGTACAGTGGCACAATCATGACCACCATAGCCTCAATTTGCTGGGCTCAGGCAGTCCTTCCATCCCAGCCTTCCAAGTGGTGGTAACTACAGGAACGAACCTCCACACCTGGCTGACTTTTTGATTTATCGTAGAGAGGAAGTCTTACTAAGTTGCCCAGGCTGGTCTCAATCCCCTGGGCTTTGGCAGTGCTCCCACTGGCTTCCCAAAGTGCTGGGATTGCAGGCAAGATCCGCCATGCCCAGTCAGACTTTGCCTTATTTATGTTTCAATGTCATCTCCATAAAACAGTAAATGGTTGGATTTTATCATAACAGGTCTTTATGATAATGGCATTTTTGGAAACTCTGTGTGGTTTACTAGTAGCTAGAGTTTCAGGGACAAATATTTAAGAACCAAAGCAGAAAGTAAGGTCCTAGGCCCTCCCATACACAGACCTACAGCTGCTCCATGTGAGTTCCTAACTTGAGATTCTTCATTTTTTTGACTTTCGGGTTTTCATCTGTGTGATTTCATATAAGTCTGTCCATCCCAAGGGCTCTGCACCCCTACTGATACCCATCCTGGTCTCCACTCCTTCTCGTCTTCCTGCCCAGTAGTTGGCAAAGAGATTGGAGAACTCTCAACCTGCGCCTGAATATCATTCATGTTAAGTGTAATAAATAAATTCATCTTAATCTCATCTCTTAAAATGTCAAGCACCAGAGTTGGATGCCATGAGTTCCCTAGTTCTGGCTTCAGAGCCAGCTCTGTTTCTTTGTACTCAATCCTGCATGTGTTCCTTGAGCTTTCTCTATCTAGGAAATGGGGTGAACAATTTTTCTATGACAACGTGTGTAAAATTAGCTCACTCAGAAGAGCCTATTATAGCATGAATCAATTTCAATCCAATGTCACTTAAATAAAGTTATTTACTGTTACACTTACTGGGAACAACCACGTACAGCCAGGCTCTCTATAGCCTTCCTTTGTTCTGAGATCTTGGAGAACCAGGCACCTGGTTCTGGGTGCAGGCTCTTTGGGCTTAAGTTCTGACCCTACTGTCTGCTCTGTGTGGCTTCAGACAAACCCTTGGGTCTTCCTGGGTCTTGGCTGCCACATCTGTAAATTATCAATCCATACGAAGCAACTATCATAGTGCATTTTATTTTAGCTTTTATAATTTCAGAACATCATGAAGGAATACATAATTTTCCTTTAGACATTTGCTTATTTCTTTCCAATTTATGTAGCTTTATTCCCTATGAATTCTTTTTTTATTACCCTTGCAATCAGTAAGAATAATAACAACAACAACAACAATCTAGCCATCATTGATTGTGTACTGTGACTCTGGAAACCGATTTCCTGGAGAATGACAGTAAAGATCATTGCAAAGACTCAGCTGAGTTTTCCTGTTACCAAGTCCAGCCACTAGATGGGCGTGTGGCCTCTCTTCAGCTTTTTCTTTTCTCAGTCTTGAGAAGTCCTGTCAAGGACTCTGCACCTTTTCTCTCCTCTGTTCCATGAACAGTGAATTGTTATAACATTCTTTCACTCCTCTTAATAATTCTTGAAACTTCCTGTGCCTTCCTTTAACCCCAAGACCAGATTATTATTCAAATTGGCCTATTTGATAAAAAGATATGGGGTGTCTATCATGTAGCAACATGGCCTGGAAGGTCATCAAGCCTGTGCGGTGGATGGAAGGGCCGTCCGGTGGGATCTCGGCTGTGTTGGGATCCCTGCTGGGATGGGGCATGAGAGAGTGCATTTGTAGGCACTTCCATGCTGTCTTTCAAACAGTGACACAGGCACAGAGAGGCCACACAGGACTGTAGGATCAGATGCTGTGAGCGGGAATCTGACACGTCAGTTGTCACTGGCTTGTTCACCCTTTCTGAAAAGAATCACTACACTGGAAAGAGAATTTAGAACTCAATGATTCCAAACTGCTCATTTCTAGAGGCCAAGGCAGTCATTTGCTCAAGGCTGCATTGCTTTTTAGAGGCATTTCAAAAGCAATATCAGGTATGAGCACTTCTATTTAGAAAGAAATAATCACTGATAGATCGACATGCAGCACAACTGATGAAGAATAGCCTCAAACACATAACAATGTATTGCATCCTCTGTTTGCAAATGGCTCAGAATCCAGGTGATGTTCAAGACTACATCTCCCCGTGGGGCTCCCTGAGGACACAGGGCATGTGGGGGTCAGCCAGGCCAGCCTCCCAGCTGGGCCCTCGCTTTACCAGGGATGCAGGTGGCTGACTGCCCAGAGCTCAGTGAACCCAAGGTGATGGTTGGGGCTGTGTGGGGGAGACAAGGGAGAAGAGGAGCAGAGCCCACGTGGATGGAAGAGTAGGGGTCCTGAAGGAAGTTTATCCAAGGTGGCCCGAAGTGACCTGGGCCTCAGATGAAGAGGTGATGGGTGTGGGAGAGAGAAACTAAGCAGGATGCCTTAAGAAGGCATAGCTGGGACACTGACGGTGGTGGCTGTGAAGGGCGTGTCTGGTGGGGCATGGGAGCAGGAGGTGCCCAGTGTTGAGATGAGATTGCAGGTTAAGTAGTTGCCCAGTCACAAAAGACTTCTTGTGCCATATTTGTGGGCTCGGACTATTGTTTCAAAATGCAAGAAAAAAACTCATTTGCAATCCTAAATCCCAGTGTATTCTATAGCTTAGAAGTTTGCAGATGTACCAGGATGCTCGGTCATCTGGTCATCTTTAGAGGTAGACACAGGGGACACATTGTGGGAAATGTTTATGCCTTTACATAGGCTACCTTTACTTACCCAAGAAAACAGGAATGGACATGAATAAACATCACAATCCTCATATAGCTGAATCTTCTTACTAGACAGAGAAAAGTGAGTATCTCCTTAAACTATCATGTTTTTAAACTTCCCTGAAATAACAATACAGCCCAGACTGCTTTCTGGAGTGAATGATATTCACAGGGCCTAGAAAAGATCTTACCAGAAATAAAGAATTTTGTCCCCAAAATGTTCTCATTGAAAAATTACAAATGTTTGCTAGAAAAATATGTGTTTATTGATTGGTCAGTCACACATTAGATTTGATTATACTGGCTACCTAACAAGGTTAAAATGCATTGATGTGGAAGAGGCTATGTCATGATGCCCACCCACAGCAGGTGAACATCACTCTTATCTAGGATATGAACGTGACCCATTGAAAAGCTGGGAAATGCTACTGCATTATTGCTATTCATGTGGATGAACCACGTGAGCCACCACCCTCCATGTGTTGTTAGAACTGAAAGGTGAATGATCAACACAGAGCTTGAATGCTGATGCAGGGAGAAAAAGAGACAGAAAGAGTGACAGAGAGTGAGAAAGAGAGAGAGAGAGAGAGAGAGACAGAGAGAGAGACAGACAGAGACAGAGAGTCAGAGAGAGAGAGAGAGAAGGGGGAGAGAAAGAGAGAAAGAGGCGAGGAGGGAGAGACAGAGACAGAGATAGAGAGAGAGAGGCAGAGAGGGACAGAGACACACAGAGAGAAAGTGACAGAGAAAGGGAAAGAGGGAGGGAGGCAGAGAGAAAGAGAAGGGGGAGAAAGACAGATATGTGGGGAAGGAGAGAGAGGCAGAGAGAGAGGCAGAGAAAGAGACACACAGAGAGAAAGTGACAGAGAGAGAGAGGGAGGCAGAGGGAGAGAGAGGCAGAGAGAGTGACAGAGAAAGAGAGAGGGAGGGAGGCAGAGAGAGACAGAGATAGAGATGGAAGGGGGGAGAGAGAGAGAGAAAGGGGGAGGGAGAGAAAGAGAAAGGGAGGGAGGGAGAGAGAGACAGAGAGAGGGCAGAAGGCAGAGAGAGAGAGAGAGAAAGACATAGAGAGAGAGAGAGACAGACAGAGAGAGACAGAGACAGGGGGGCCGGAGGCAGGGACAGAGGTGTGGAGGGAGAGAGAGATGAGGAGGGACCAGAGAGAGAGGGACAGAGAGAGAGGAGGAGGGAGGCTGAGGGGTGGAGGGAGAAAGACAGACAGAGAGAGAGAGAGCGACAGAGAGACAGACAGACAGAGAGAGGCAGAGCTTGGATTGTGGCCCTGGGAATAGCACAGAGGTATCTGATGTACCAGGGAGGAAGACTTGAGGGAATTTGCTGTTGGAGTGCAATAGAGTGGTTTAAAACAACACAAAAGTGAAATACCCAAGAAAACCTAGAAACTATATTTGCTGTGAACCCCTACCTCACGTCTGCTGTACTGTATTCTATACGCCCCCTCTTAGCTCACATTTGATATGTTATATAAATTCTTAGCTCACGTTTGATATGTTATATAGATTCCTACCTCACATTTACTGAATTTCTGACTCTACCTTAAATCCTGTGAGACTGGGCACATAATAGGTGCCTAGTAGTGACTGCAGTTGTAA
>CAUYQG010175073.1:0-33833 GCA_963574415.1 Tarsius wallacei | reverse complement strand
CCAGCTAATTTTTTTGATTTATTGTAGAGATGAGGTCTCGCTTGCCCAGGCGGGTCTCGAACCCGCGGGCTCAGGCAATCCACTCACCTCAGCCTCCCAAAGGCGCGGGATTACAGGCTGAGCCACCGAGCCCGGCTAATGCTGTATTTCTTTGTGCAATTATTTGATTAATATCTCTCTTCCTAACTCAACTGTAGGCTCTAAGAGGACAGGAAATACGCTATATTTAGTCATCTGATATTACTACATCCTTGTAAAGTACCTCCCCTGAGTTCAAGAAATATACTTATTGATTGTTTTGACTATTATATCTTGTAGTATAGGACAAGAATAGTTTGTAATATCTGAGATTATATAGTGGTAGCACACAAAAAAGGAAACATTCTATAGAAATAGTCCTTTCTATAAAATGATTCCAACATTTTTTTTCTTAGAGTCTGTTTTATTCTATTTTAAATCAATTTTTAAAAAATTATGTCTCTTAGTAAAGAGGATGTACCTTTGTTTGTAACCCCCCTTTCCTCCTTTTTTTTAACCTCAACCTCTGTTCTTTTGTCTTCAAAAGAAAGATCCCTTTTAAAAATAAACCCTAAACTAACCTGATTGCATACCCTGAAATCTTGAGTTTTGGTAAATCTCAAGGGACTCCTCACAGAGTAAAAGGAAATGCTGATTTACATGAATGGATGAAGTCTTTACTATCTCAAATTTCTGTTATAATTAGTTTCAGAGGAACAGATTCATGTTATGTCTATTTCTATTCTTTTCCTCATCTGTGACAGGGGAATGAGTCATTAGAATTCTAATGTCTGCATTAAATGCCAGCAGTGGTCTGTTGTTATGCTTTAACTACTTAAATATTCTGAACTCTGAGTGGCTAATCCATTCTACCTTTTATTGTAAGAGAACAAGAATGGGCTGCTAATCAAACAAGAGAGTATGGAAAAGGTCAAATAAGTACAAAATCATCTGTCTATCATTAAATAATGACAGAATTAGAAGGCTTCCTTTTGTGACTACGTTTGAAATTGGAACATAGAATGTCACCACATGAATCCTCTAGATTGACAAAGAATGTGGTTGGAGCAGGAATGGCAAAGAATTAACTATTTTTAAATTATTTTATTGCATATGAAATTTCTAAAAGAATGTGTTCCTTAGCCACTGATTTTATTAATAATTGTAGTTCAAATAATAATGGGCTAGAGATAGAACATTGTTATAAACTTGTCTGCAAAAGTTTTTAAATAAACACTTAAGAAGGAGTCAAATCTTATCCTTGAAACAACTAATACATTTTAATACCAAGATAGTATATATTCTGAACTTATTATTGGGCTTGTATTTTTAAATTAAAACAATCATTGTTTTGAGTTTGTAAGTTGTAAGGTGCTGTTACCGGAAACAAATTTATCTCTATTTATTGTTTGGCTACATTTTAATCCTCATATTCTTCTTTTCTTTAAATTTGTCAATATTTTTTTCCAGAAAAGCTGCCAAATAATACTACTTTAGTTTCCAAAATCATCTTATACATAAATAGATTTTTAAATAAATCATTCTGCAAGGTGCTGTTTCCTTTGCTGTGGATTAGCTCAAATTTACTTTTAACTTTTTTCTCATTATTTTTAAAAATCAGAATAATAGGTCTATGCCATTATTTCAGGACTGAAAGTTATGTACCAGCGACCCCGTTCGATTTTTTTTTTCCAAAGGCACTCATTCATTGTATTTGTGGATTATTCACAATGATTGCTTTTCCTTCTGCTGTCTCCTGCAGATTTTCTTTGCCTGCTACCTACTTTTTAGAGGCCATATTGTAGAAAAAAAAAAAAAAGAGGAGAGGAAACTGCAAGAGTGAGGTTCAATCCAATGACTAAATGAAGTTTGTGGTGTTATCTATTTGGTTCAGCTCCTTTGCTCCCTTTATCTTCCTAAGTGTGGATCTTTGGCAATTACATTTATTTATACCTTTACCAGGTGTTGTGACACACGCAAGGTCATCTGAAAGGTTCTTTGTTTTATATAGATAACAACCCTAAAGCACTTGACCATTTATCATAAGTTAAGTCGTTTGGCCTAGCAATTGCTTTATTAGTTAGCAAGCTCAGAGAAAAGTTTTTGTGATCACTGGTGTTATAGACACGCAGTCATTTGTAACAGCAATAAAAATCTTATAAGTTCAGAAGCAGCTGAATACAGTACTACAAAATAAATTATTGTAACTCTCGTGATAAAAGTAAAGGGCTATACTAGCTGATGTAGAAGAAAATCAGAACACCATGCTTAAGGATTTAAGTTTATAGCCCATGGAAGTTGAAAGGTAGACAATTTTTTTTAAGTTGGAGTCTTACTCTGTCACCCAGACTGGAGTGCAGTGGCTGCTCCCGGCCACCGCAGCCTCGACCTGCTGGGCTCCGGCGATCCTTCCGCTTCAGCCTTCCAAGAGGCTGGAACTACAGGCGCGTGCTACCACGCCCGGCTAATTTTTGATTTATTGTAGAGATGAGGTCTCACTAAGTTGCCCAGGCTGGTCTCAAACCCGTGAGCTCTGGCAGTCCTCTCACCTCGGCCTCCCAAAGTGTTGGGATTGTAGGCATGGGTCACTGCACCTGGCCTGACAACAATCTTATATGCAAACTAACAGAAAAATAAAGAAGGCCCAGAAAATAGAAGTCACTGCGAAAACATGTGATTTACAGGTCTGCCAGAGGGTATTCTAAGAGTCATGAATTCATGGAAATTATTTAAAAAACCTATTCAGAGATGTGCAATGTAGAAGGCACTGGAAGAGTGGAGTAAAATTGATAGAGTCCTTCACCTTCATATGCTCAACACTTATGACTTAGAGGCTCAGTAAAAATGCAGTTGGCAGTGCCAAAAAGAAAAAAGCAAACAGCCCCAATACAAAGTGGGCAAAAGATATAAATAGGCATTTCTCAAAAGAAGACAAGCAGCCAACAGATACATGAAACAATGCTCAGTCTCACTAGTCATCAAAGAAATGCAAATTAAAACCACACTGAGATATCACCTAAGTCCAGGCAGGATGGCCATCATCAATAACTCAAAAAACAACAGATGCTGGAAAGGATGCAGGGAAATTGGAATGCTTCTACACTGTTGGTGGGAGTGTAAAGTAGTATAGACTCTGTGGAAAACAGTGTGGTGATTCCTAAAACATCTAAAAATTGACCTTCCATATGACCCTGCAATCCCTCTACTGGGAATTTTCCCAGAAGAACTCAAATCACTCTATTAAAAAAGATATCTGCACGCGTATGTTTATCACAACATTGCTCACAGTAGCAAGAACATGGAACATTGAATCAACTGTGCTGCCCGTTAAAAGAGGACTGGATAAAGAAAATGTGGCACATATACACAATGGAATATTACACAGCCATAAAGAAGAACAAAATCATGAACTTCACAGCAAACTGGATGGACTTAGAGTCTATAACTGAGTGATTTTTCACAGAGACAAAGAGCTGAGCATCACATGATCTCACTCATAAGTGGACCTTGAGCAATTATCATAATAGTATAAGAAAAGGATTGGCAGTAGCAGGAAACTGCCAAAAGTGGGGCAAGGAAGGGGAATTGACAGTAGTGGGAGTCTGCCTGGGGAAGGGGGGGGCACATCTCATCAACAAGGGTACCTGAATAATGAACATTTGTATACGTAACACTGAATTGTACACCACATCTTTAAAATAAAAAAAATTAAAAGTAAAAACAAAATGCAGTTGGCAATATTTTAAGTTCATAATACAGAAGAAACCTGTGTCATTGTAATAAGTTCCCATTAAAACTAACATTCACAGTCAGATTAGGCAGGTTTAGTTTGTTCAATATTTACACATGTTGATCATAACGCTCTTTTTGTCATTGCAGGGGTGGAGGGAACAATCAGACTTAAAGAATGCCCAAGACCTAGTGTTTTATGTTTACAAAACCAATTTTCTCTTCATTTTGCCTCTTCTACATTGTTTTAGTCTTCAACTAGAAGATGAAAGGATCAAATAAAGAAATGTATTGTGGGTATATGTATGACAAAAAAAGGTAAGAGAATGAAAAACTTTGACTGGGTGTAGATAATATATGTGATGTGGTGATAGAATGTGACTCAAATGTGACAAACATTACAAGATCTCCTGTAATTGCAAACACATAATTTAATGTACTTGCTGTGTCTGACACATGCCTAAGATTATCACACAAGGCAGTCCAAGGTTGGGGAAGGGAGGTTAAAGGCCATCTTGGTCAGTTGCAGCTCTTTAATAATATTAAATGCATTGGTTCACTAAAACTGATGGAAAAATAAGAATTAATCACAAAATATACTATTTCTATTATCTTTGAACTTTTAAAGGACTCTTAGTGATCACTGAGAAACAATCTGTTGAAAGAGTTGAGCATGTGCTATGGTCAAGCCACTGTGGCAATTGTATAAGTGGGAGGCAATCTATGATAATTGGTTAAGGCTCTTAAGCAGCAAACCATCTTGCTTGAGAGAGAAAATCTGAGGAAACAGAAAGGAACAACTCAGTACTGCAAAGCGAACATATTTTAACCACATTTGATAACTTCAGCTGTATCTTTTCTCCCTGATTTCCCCTCTATTGCATTTCCCCAAATGTTGGGTGTCACTGGAGTATTTAGGCCATTTTGGGGATTCAGGTAAAGTGAAGATGAATTAAGCGTATATTTGTTTCACTCTAGTGAGACATATGTATATGAATCGCATCACCTTTAGGTACAGTTTGTCTATGGTTAGTTTTTTTTTTTTTTTTTTTTGAGTTTGAGTATCAATATGTCACCCACATTGGAGTGCAATGGCCGCTCCCGGGCACCGCAGCCTCAACCTGCTGGGCTCCAGCGAGCCTTCCGCCTCAGTCTTCCAAGAGGCTGGAACTACAGGCGCGTGCTACCACGCCCGGCTAATTTTTTATTTATTGTAGAGATGAGGTCTCACCAAGTTGCCCGGGCGGGTCTCGAACCCGCGGGCACAGGCAATGCACTCACCTCAGCCTCCCAAAGCATGGGATTACAGGCTGAGCCACCGAGCCCGTCTTATAGTTAGTTTTTCAAGTGTGGAAATGCCTTTTAGAAGTCCTCCTCCTGGCCACTCTGCTGCCTTATCTAGCATTGGAGCACATAGGTAGGGAGGAGGTCAGAGTTTGAATCTAGTATGAACATGTGCTCTGTCCTATGACACTCTGAACCAGAAAATGTGATTTTGGCATGAGCAGGAAAGTTTGAAAAGTATAGAGCCAGAACTAGTCTGTAAAAATGTTTCTCAATCCTCAGACATGTAAGCAGAAGTTTTATTTATAGTCAGCACTGATTAAAATGGAAGTTCTCTTCTGTCTTGAATACGCACTTGTACAAATGTATAAACCCACCATTGCTTTTATTTGATGATGAGTATTGTGTTTCTAGGCCACTGGTCTTTAGTAGTACTAAAAATAGTGAGTACATCTGGGTGTGAGCTGTTCCAGAAAATTAATTGAACCCAAAGAGGTAGCCATGGGAAACTCAACTTGAAGTCAGTTAGTCAGAAGCTCTGGAGCCTCAGACTGGAGAATCTGGCACTATTTCTGAGTTGATAGTGTCAGAATTGAATTGAAGGACACTCAGTTGGTGTCTCCTGCAGAATTGATTGCTTGCTTAGTGGTAGGGAGAACCTCTCACACACATTCGGTCACAGAAGTCTTCCTCTGTGTGGGTGATTGTTGGAATGTTGGAGTAGAGGGAAAATACAGTTTGAGTGTTTTTTGGTTTTTTTTTTTAAGATGTAGAGTACAATTCAGGTTTAGGTATACAAGAAAAATGCTCAGCCTCACTAATCATCAGATAAATGCAAATCCAAATCACAATGACTCCAGTAAGAATGGCCATCATTAACAAAACAAGAACAACAGCTGCTGGGGAGGATGCAGAGAAAAGGGAATGCTTCTGTACTGTTGGTGATAATGCAGACTAGTTTAACCTCTATGGAAAACAGTGTGGTGATTTCTAAAAGAACCAGAAATTGACCTTCCATATGAAACAGCAATCCCCTTTCTGGGAATATGCCCAGAGGAACTTAAATCACTCTATAAGAAAGACACCTGTGCATGCATGTTTATTGAATGTTTTTTAAAAATGTATATTGCTCAGTTATCTAAGTTTTATACTACCACAACTTTTTGAAATATGTAACTTTGTTAATTTAATTTGCATTAAATAGAGTCCTTCAAATTATGAGTTTCAAACTCCTTTTATCCACCCCTGGTAATATTCTTCAATAATAATTTTAAAAACCCGGCAACCCCTTCGGGTCCCCTCCCACTGTAGGAGCTTTTCTGTCCTCTCAATAAATCCTGCTTTCTAAATAATAATAATAATAGTTTTAAAAATCCATTTGGTTAAATAAACATGAACTCCTAATCTTTTAACCAGAAATAAACTATAATTGTATTTTTGGAATTTTTTAAATTAAGTTCCTGAAAATGAACCTATATGTATTAACTCATTTACAAATGACAAAAAAAGACCACTGAAGGTAACAAAAAAGTTGGTTTCCTGAGTTGTTAAATGAATAGAGAAAAATATCCACAAAAGATGGCAATGTTATAGGTATGGTAGTAACATATACAATATAAAGCTTGCCACATATTGTGTGAAAAACCTTAGTAAAAAAAAAAATACACTGATATCTATAAAGGTATAATTATTTTAACTCTTGCACATCATGTTATTTGAAAAAATTGATTTACTTTTTTTTCTTTATAAGAATTCATGGATACTCAAAGTTCACTGCCTTTGAAATAGCTCAGGAGAATTGTTAATAAAATCTCTCTCATACTCATAACAGTTTTCCAATAAAATATTTCGGAAATAAAAAATTCTGGAAGAATTGGTCAATAATCATTTTTCCCTAGGAAGAGCATGATAGCTCTGTATATTTTAATATATCAGTAAATGTGTCAGATTCTAAATTGAGACTAATGTGTCAAGATATTTATCTTAAGCATTTGCATTTAAAAATACTGAATTTTTTATTTATGTAATGTCCTGATTCATTTTGTGCTGCTAAAACAGAATACTACAGACTGGATAATTAATAAATAATATTATTTGGTTATGGCTCTGGAGACTGGGAAGTTCAAGGTCTAGGGGCCACCTTTGATGAGGGCCTTACTAGATGTTGCCTTCATCATCTCATAAAAGTATGTGTGAGAAAGGGGTGAGTAAACATGTTCTTTTATCAGGAACCCACTCCTGCAATAACTAACATACTCCCAAGATAATGGCATTAATCAACAACAATGAATTAACATCTATCAATGTATTTCTTTCACCTGGCAACACTACCAGAAGGCAACACTGACTTCCGATAGTTCTTCTATTCTTCAAATTTCACTTCTTCAGAGAAAACCTCCTCACTGTCCCTATTTAACACTCTCCAGTCTAAAATCCTGTATTACTTTTTGCTTTACAAATACTCTTTAAAATGTATGCCACACTGGTATCTAAATTCTTCATTTTTTTCCAACTCTTTATCTCCCCAATTGGCCTTTAATCTCCATCAGGACAGGATATGTGTCTTTTGGCTTCTTGGTACTGCTCACAGTAATATGTAAGTAATTAAGATTTAATATAATTGAGTTTAATTAAGTTTGATGTAGATGTCAATGGATTTTTTTCAGTTAAATGTGTATGATTTTTATCCATTAAAATATGCAATTATGCTAATATCAACCCTTTTTACTTGTCCAAAAGATGAGCTAAGATATAAGTTATATGTTGCAATCTTGAGATACATTTCATACATTCTTTATCTAATCACTTTTCTATTCATCTTAAGTTCCAGCTATAAAATATAACATGCAATTGTCTCAGCTCAGATTTACAACAAATCCTTATTCTACAAGACACCAAGTATTCAAATATTCATTTTAAAAAATCAATAGATAGAGGAGAAAAGGATATGTCAATAAATTTTAAAACATATGATTCCAGAAAGAGATGTTAATGTAACCAGGTAGATTTCAGTTAGGAGACATGGTATTTATATGCAAGTGAAATTTTTTTATCAATTGATATTAGTGTTTAATTGTATACTATATGTCAGTACTTTATTTGGATTTAGAAGAAGCTAATAAATAATAATAATAAATCATACCTGTACTGTACTTTGCAGTTGTCAAAGCATGTTTCATTCCCATCTCGTTTTCTCTCTCTTTCTTTCTGCTTTCTCTGTCTCTGTCTCCTCTTCTGAATATATATCAATCATAGAACAGGGCAAATATTATTACTTCTGTATTACAAATTGGAATCTGAATTTTAAAGGCATTAAGTTATTTTTTCATGGTTGTATATCTGATAATTATTACTAATTGATACAGTTAGGATAAGGATGGCAGGTTTTTAAACTCCTAATCATGAGGCCTTTAACAAATCACTTAAAAATAATAACATCAGCCAGGTTTGGTGGCCCATGCCTATAATCCAAGCACTTTGGGAGGCTGAGGCAGGAAGATTGCTTGAGTCCAGGAGTTCGAGACCAACCTAGGTGCCATAGCAAAACCTCATCTCTACAAAAAAAATCAGAAAATTAGCTAGGCATGGTGGCATGTGCCTGTAGGCCCAGCTTCTTGGGAGATTGAGGTGGAACGATTGTCTAAGCTTAGGATGTGGAGACTGTGGTGAGCCGTGATTATGCTACTGCACTTCAGTCTGGATGACAGAGTGAGAACCCAACTCAAAGAAAAAAAAAAGAAACAGAAAGAAATAATGTTCAGTTTTTCTGGTTTGTTGCATGTGCTAGTTATGCAGTTAAGACAAAATATAATAGATTAGATGACTTATAAGCAACATAAACTTATTTTGGTCGGGCACGGTGGCTCATGCCTGTAATCACAGTATTTTGGGAGGCCGAGGTGAGAGGATCGCCTGAGCCCAGGGGTTCAAGACCAGCCTGGGCAACTTTGTGAGACCTCATCTCTACAATAAGTCAAGAATAATTAGCCAGGCATGGTAGCGCACTCCTGTAGTTCCAGCTACTTGGAAGGCTGAGGTGGAAGGATCGTCTGAACCTAGCGGGTGGAGACTACAGTGGCCGTGAGCGTGCCCATCCTGGGCAACAGAGTGAGACTCTGACACACACACACAGAAATTTTATTTTGCATACTTCTGGAGTTTGGAAGTCGAGGTCAGGGTGCCACTGTGGTCAGATTCCACTGAGGGCCTTTTCCTGAGTTATAGACTGCCAACACTTTGTTGTATTTTTACACGGTGGAGAAGAGAGGGAGCTAGTTCTCTGGTGTGTTTTTATAAAGGCACTATTCCTATTCATGATGGCCCTACCCTCCTAACCAAACTACTTTCCAAAGTCCTCATCTCTAAGGATTAGATTTTAATATATGAATTTTGGAGGGAAACAAAAATTCAGTTCATAACATATGGGGATAGAGGTCATCTGAATAAATAGCCTAGCACATTCACCCATGTTCCTTTCCTGAGTCTTTTCTACTACAACAGCAATGCAAGAATAGTTCTATGTAGAATATAAGTATATCCATATAATACACAAATGCTAGTATCTCAAAAATAAAAAAAACTTAAAAATAGAGCTGTCATATGTTCCAGCAGTTCCTCTACCGGGTATTTATCTGAAAGAAAATAAATCAGTCAAGGAGATATCTGCACTCTCATGCTTATTGCAGCACTCTTCACAGGAGCAAAGATATAGAATCAAACTAAGTGTCTACCAATGAATGAAGAAAACGAATATAGAAGGAATAGAATAAATCTCAGCCATAAGAAAGAATGAGCTGGGTGTGGTGGCTCATGCCTGTAATCCCAGGACTTTGGGAGGCAGAGGCAAGAGGATGGCCTGAGTTCAGGGTTTTGAGACCAGCCTGGGCAACTTGGAGAGATCTCATCTATACAACAAATCAAAAAATTATCTGGGTGTGGTGGCTACACCTGTAGTTCCAGCTACTTGGAAGACTGAGAAGGAAGGATTGCCTGAGTCCAGCATATAGAGGCTGCGGTAGCCATGAGTGTGCCACTACACTCTAGCCTGAGCAGCAGAGTGAGACTCTGATTCAAAAACAAACAAACAAACAAACAAACAAAAAAGAAAGAATGAAATCCTGTCATTTGCGACAATGTGGAAGAACATGGAGGACATTATGCTATGTGAAATAAGGCAGGCACAGAAAGACAAATACCACATGATCTCACGCACTTGTGCAATGTAAAAAAAAGCTGTTTTGGTAGAAGTACAGAATAGAATAGTGATTACCAGAGGCTTTAGAAAGTTGAGGAGGGAAGGACAAAGAGGGATTGACCAACAGGTACAAAATTGCAGTTATAATATGAATGGTGTGGCATATGATTTGGTGTTCCATAGCACTATAATGTAATTATGGGAAACAATATTAGAGAGCGTATTTCAAAATAACTACAAGAGAGGATTCTGAATGTTTCATCACAAAGAAATTATCATTGTATAGGTGGCAGATATATACTAACTACCATGATTTTATCATTACACAATGTATCCATGTATTAAAACATCACATTTTACCCCATAAATATGTGCGATTATTATATGCCATTTAGAAACAAAATTTAAAAAGATTTGTTCCATGAAATAAGAGGAAAATGTGCCTCTTTGAAAAAAATGCAGTTGTCAACAACGGTGGTAAAACATAAGATGAAGAAGCAAAATATAAAAATCCAAAAGTCAGCAGGAGTCTTAATAAGATGAAATATTTGGCTATTTCTAGGTCACAGGACCTTTTAAAACATTTTCGGTTATTCTTTGGATGGTCTACGGTGGATAGATTGAAAAAGTCTACCAGACTTTTCTTTGTATCAAAGGAAGCAATGAGATCAAGGTAGAAATATCAAAGGAAGATTTTTTAAAATGACTTAAGGAAGGCAACTCTGAGCAGAGATTTCATAACTCTTATGACAACAAGTGGCTTTTGGTTAAATGGTATTTTTAAAATACTCTTTTCGTACTTCTTATCTTTTCTCTGAGTCAGAAAGTTGGACATTTCTAAACAAATTTAAAGATGTGAATTCCAAGTGTCCTGGAAGTTGTGCTCAATTTAGTGTCCCCTGTAAGTTTGCTCAGAGACAGTGAGTGAACCTTGAGTGTGAGCAATTATTAAAGGAAAAAAAGATTTTGAAAAAGGAAGTAAGTAAACCAATACTGCAGACTGAATTCCATGTGTGTGGGGGGGGGGGAGGGTGAGTGGGGGAGTAGGAGGCATATGTGAATTTAAGCCAGGGGATTAATCCTATCTCTAGGCCCTATCACTTCTACAGAAGATGGAGGAATAAAATAAATGCATGATTAAATGCTCGTGTGACAACATTGTCATTGTCATTGTCAACATTGTATGACACAATGTGTGTGTGAATGTATGTATCTTCTACTTTCTACTTGCCCATATCTTAGTTAAACTCTTTTAGGACTAAAATTTTTCACCTTTATAATTTGATTTATTCTCTGTTACTCTTTTTTTCCCAAACCCCGACATTTTTCCTCTCCTTTCTTGCCTCCAGGTCTCTTTTGTGTCTGTTTGACTTCTTGTATTCTCATTGTTAAGGTTCTCCCTCTGCAATTCACCCTCTTTTGTTTTCTCTCTTTATTTATTTTCATATTCTCTAAAGTAAAATGTGAGAAAAATTATAACTTTTGGTTAAGAAGGATCTGGGTACTGGTGGCCTGCTCCTTCCACTCACAATTTGATTATTCTCTTTAGAAATTCAAAATATATGTATTTAAAACTCCCTCTGCGGCTTCTGGCCGGGCTGGCAGCCAGACCGCGCGCGCATCACGTGGCCCTGTGGCAACCAGGGCGCCCAGCCGGGCATGGATCCCCAGGCCGTCGGGGCCCAGGCGCTGGGTACCAGCAAGCAGCCTCAAGGCACGCCGCTGCCGAGCACGTGGGAGGTGCCCCCTGGCCCGGAGGCTGGTTTTGCCACAGCTGACCACGCTGGTCGAGAGAGAGAGACTGAGAAGGCCACGGCTCGACTAGATGCTGACGACATCCAGGAGAGCATTTCTCAAGGGGTCAGACCCTGGGTGTGCTGTACCCCACAAGGAGACATGATCTTGACCCCAGTTGGCACCATCTGCCTCCACTGACACCCCGTTATTCCAAGATAGTCTTTGAAACGGGACAGTTTGATGATTCCGAAGATTAAGTGTGGTGCTTTCAGCCTCTGGGTGGGTGGCCCCTCCGGGTCAAGGTCTCTTTTCCTGTCTTTGAGGTGAGATGTCATATCTTAGAAAATGTTCCCAGGGATCCCTAAGTCTGGGGTTACACAGACTGACGTTAAATATGGCCCCACGGTACTCCCATTTCTGTTATTGTTGTTTTTAATGGTTTCGTCCTTGGAATGTGTGAATGTTTCTGTCTGTGTCAAGAGGAGTTGCGTTTTTTATAAAGGTAGAAAAATAAAAAATAAAATAAATAAAACTAAGGTTTGTATAGCCAATTTGTTGAACTAATTTCAGTTGCCTAAAAGCATGTAGCAGTTTTATTTTTCACTAATTACTGTCTTCACTTATGCTATGACAAATCTCCATTTTAGGTCACTTAATGTCTCAAAGAGATTTACTATTTACAGTCACTCACATTATTAAAATCAGTCCAATTAGAAAGTTGCAGTTCAAACACCATTAAGTCTTATCTCACCTCTACTCAAAGTAGACTCGACTTTGGCATTTGGGACCAGAAACGACCACTGAGAGATGACATGTGGTCTGACTCTGGGGTACACCCTCCACCTTCCTCTTTTGGATCTAAGATTGTGAGGAATTAGGGCTAAACCTTAAGGGACAAGGTTAGCATACTTATTTAATTTGCAAGTGGCGAAATCCCTCTTATTGGCTATAGAGCTTTTCAGGGCAGTTGATGGTGTGTTGAACAGCGGCCCCAAAAAGATGTGTGCAAGTCTTAACCCCTGGGATCTGTGAATGTGATCATATTGAGTCTTTGCAGATGTGATTAATTTAAGAATCTTGAGATGAGATTATTGTGTATTTAGGGGAGACTCTAAAACCAGTGACGAGTGTCCTTATAAAACACAAAAAAGAAGAAGACATAGAGACATACAGAAAGGAAGGCCCCATGAAGAAAGATTAAAGTTTTGCATCCAGGACCAAGGAAGCAATAATAATTACTGACAGACACTAAAAGTAAAAAAGAGAGACTTACAGTAAATTCTCCCTCAGAGCCTCTGGAAGGAAACATTTCAACACCTTGATTTTTGATTTCTGGACTCCAGAGCTGTGAGATCACACATATCTGTCTGTTTACGTCACTTAATTTCTGACAATTTGTTATGGCAGCTCTGGGAAACTAACACAGACTAATGGTTGATGCCTCTATGACAAACATGCAAATGTTTGCTCTGTTGGGTTGTATGTGTAACTTCTTAAGAGGATCCTAGGAGATTTTTTCACTGCATTTCCTTGATCTGAAAAGTCATCCTTAAATTTAACTTTGCCTTTCTCTTAATTTTCATAAGTGACAGCTTATCCAGCATATATACAAAAGCTTATGTGACTGTCACTCTCTTGTTTTAAGGTCAATCCTCACATATGTTGTATGGTACTGGCAGGAAAGCTTAGGTCTTCTGTGATGGTCCATCGATCTTCAAGAAACTCAGAAAGGTTTAACATGCCACACAGAAAATAAAGCTGCTCTGTTCTTTCTCTCTCACACCTCTTTCCAATGTCCTGGCCCTACTCTGAGTGGCCTACTGTCTAACAGACAACTAACCAGGCTTCCTTTCTTTAGGGACTCCATTTTTTTTTAGACTGTCATATGGTTTCTGGGTTTTGAGAAACGTCTCTCCCTTCTCTGTGAGGAAAGGGGTCAACAAATATTCTTGAGGCGCTTACAGATTTTACAATAACAATATGCTGTCTTTCTCTGTTTTACTCCACAATGACTCACCACCTTTCTTAGATTGGAAAAGAAAATGGAATTGTAGCTGGTGGTAGAATTCAAGCTGGTTCTCCAACCCCATAACAAGCTAGGAAGTAGAAGTGGGGGGGGGGGAATAAAATGTTTGCCCTGTTGACCAGCATTTAATATTTTTTAAAAGCAGGATTTATTGAGAGTACAGAAAGGCTCCCACAGTGGGAGGGGACACAAAAAGGTTGCCAAACCAGCTTTTTTCAAATGTTGGGTAGTTAATGCCTAATTGTCCTCAACTTTGGGCCCCGGTTACTGATTCATAGGCATTGGATTACATTTCACTTAATCATTAGTTATACATGCTTAACATAAAATCCCTCCACTAGTTACCAAATTTGTGGGTTTGAAACTTTAGTGTGAAAAAGCAGTTAGTGAGATTTGATTCACTATATAATTGACAACCAACTCAACTGTTCAATTTACTTTCTGAAAAGTGAGAGAATTAGACTAAAATCAGGAATTGCTTACTCTAATGATTTCAGGAGTTAGAAATGAAAGTAAATGCAGTAAGTAGTCATTCTGAATGTGGACTGTGACCAGTCTGAGAGTGTTAATACCTTCCTGAGGTGTTGATATCATTTGCCAAACCAATCTTAGCAAGCCTTCTTGAAGCCAGAACTTTTGCTAGATAGTCTTTAATATCCATCCCACATCTAAGTGTTCATACGTTTGTTCTCTATGGACATTTAGATAATATGTGAAAGCATTTTTTCCTTGTCAGAATGTTTGGAAGTGGGTGCTAGTAGCCATGTAGTAAGTAGGGATCAGAAATGTGATCTATGCAATTATCCTTAGTCTCATGTGATTTTCAAACGACATATTGGGTATTCATGTAAAAATTGTTTGTATTTATTTAAGCTTAAACCCAATTCTGTTTTACATAGTGAGAAATTAGATACATAGGTAGATAGATAGATAGATAGATAGATAGATAGATAGATAGACAGACAGGTAGATAGATAGACAGGCAGATAGATAGACAGATAGTATTTTCATTTATTTTCCAGAAATACAATGACTATGTGTGCTGAAGAATTATTGCACTTTATTTAGTTTAGTTCTACCCAGCATTATCTAGTATCAGTCACTTTTTCAGAAAATCATTTCAGCAACAGCAAGTTGCTCATAGAATTTGAGTTCCCAAGGCTTCACACTTGTGAAAGACAGTGTTTGTACTTTCGAGTTCATGTGATTATACAGGCCAGCATCTGACTATTCCATGCAACCTTCTCATGTAGTTGTGCCTGGTGTACATGACGAACTTCAGATTATTTTTCCTAATGAATTGATTTCTTGTTACTTGTAATTAAATTGTATAGATTTTTTAAAAAGTTATATGTAGGTAGATTTTCATGTCTATGATCTTTCTTTTGGGGGTAAAACGTATGTTTAAATGTATTTGTTATAAAAAGAGAAAGTTGGCTTGATAGGACTGTACTATGTCCATGGCCAGAGGTCCATAACATTTCATAGGTCATTAATGTTCCAAAGTACATATATATATATACACATATATATGGGTCTTCACCTAACCCTTGGCTATCTTTTTTAATGTATTATTGTTCCCAGGCTATAATATTCTTTTCTTAGTCACCAGGGGCCTAAAGTAATCTAGTTTTACTTGTAGTATAGTAAAAGCTTCAACCTGAGGCCAACTGCCAGAGAACATATTCATTTGATAGTTTCCTGAATAGGTACAGTTTTCAATTCTAGGCTTAATATAATACTCTAAATATTGTCTATAGTTATTTTTGGATATATTCAAAACCATTGTTTTATCATGATTAAAATATTTTAGAGACAGAGGAGATTTAAAAATTCAAACTAATAAATTGGATAAACTCAGTGTTAAATGGCAAAGAATTTTCTTTTTTTTCAGTTGGAATCTCACTCTGTTGCCCAGGATGGAGTGCCATGGCATGGTACTCACAGCCACCACGACCTCGACTTGCTGTGCTCAGGTGATCCTTTTACCTCAGCCTTCCAAGTAACTGGAACTACAGGTGTGTGCCACCACACCCAGCTAATTTTTTTGATTTATTTTAGAGATGAGGTCTCACCATGTTGCCCAAGCTGGTCTCAAACCCATGGGCTCAGATAGTCATCTCGCCTCCACCTACCAAAGTGCTGGGATTACAGGCATGAGCCACCATGCCCTGCAGCATGTTCAGTGTTATAAAAAGAATGCATCATTTGATTTTTAAGTGTTTTATCTTTCTAATGGAATGTCTAATTAGTGAGCACATGCTGAAAAAATGAAAATATTAGCAAGATATTCATAGATGTTTTATAGAATGAGGTCAGATACTATCATACATATGAGGGGGAACCCTCCCCAAAAACACAGAAGTTATTTACAAAAAATTGTGTATTTATTCTTACATGTTTAAACTTCAGTAATCTTCAAAGTTCTCTCTGTTTGATGTAGTACACCTATCGAGACACTTTTTCCACTGCTCAAAACATTTTTTGAACTTGTCAATTTGGATACCTTCTAGTGCTTCTGCTTTTTTTTTTTTTTAACCTCTTCCACATTGGCAAAACGTTTCCCTTTGAGGACATTTGTAATCAGGGAAACAAACAAACAAACAAAAAGTTGCTTGGAGAGAAATTGTGTGATAGGGAGAGTGGAGCATAGGGGTTATGCCATTTTTGGTGAAAAATTGCTGAACACTCAACGTGATGTGAGCAGGTGAGCTCATAAATCACCCATTGTGAAATGGGCAAAGGCATTGAAAGAATCCCCCCCGCCAAGAAAAAGAAAAAAATTCACTGAAGTTAAATGCAGCCTCTCATAACACTAGCTAGTACACTGGTGCTGATGGGTTCCTAGAACACTATCCTACTGGGAAAGACTGAAATACAAGGGGCCTGCCCTTCAAAAGACAATTCTGGGTTTTGTGGGGGTCCCTACTGGTATATGTGGATCTATATATACACATATGCTTATGCATGATATTACAGAGAAAGCTCTCATTATGCAAGATAATTAACTATCATTTGTAAAATTTTTCCAAAGAAGCTACAGTTGGGATAAAATTGCAGAAAACCAGTTATATTTTTCCTTTCAATTTACTCCTTTTTGTCTATAGAGCAATCTTCCTATTTGCTCATTACTTTAGTTCCCTTTAATGACAACTGAGAAGTAAGACAGTGAGACAGTAATTTCTACTAAAATTTTCATGATCATCCTTTAAGCATATGGTGAGGAGCTGATAGGTAAGAGATGGTGTGGATGTTGTGAGGAATAGAAAATCAAAAATTAAAAAAGAAAAGAAAATGGAGGATATACTTCATGTTCGTCATTCCCCCTTATTCTTCAATTATATAAACAGTTAATTTATAGTTTCTTTTTAAACATTTACCTGGTTTTATTTAGTTACATCTATTGAGTTGGGCAACAAAAATAATGTTTAGGGTAGGCATCTTTTTCTCTGTTTTGTATTTTTATTATTTCTATGTGTTTTTTTTTTTCTTTTGCAAAACTTTATCTGTGATGCAATGTTTAAATTTGGAAATTGAAATAAAACCTAGATTGATTCTATATATGAAGAGGAGTACAATCCAGAAGGGATATCTTATATTGTTCATCAGAGATGTTTCTATTTTGAATTCTAACTATTAAGGGGTCCCACTAACAAAGTTTGTCTGGCAAAGGATGCAACCACAGTATAATGAGGTGTGATAATTAAGTTCATGAACTTGCCACCCTGTGCTTATATTGGTGTCACTGTACAAACAACTCAGTAAGGTTTTATAACCTTGGTATATTGAGGTCTCATAGCTGTGTTCATGTCGATGTGTGGCAGTGTCTTGCTGAGTGGCATTAATTATTGTTGTTGCATGTTTTTGTGTGCAGTCACAAGAATGTCGGAGCTTGAATTAGAGCAAAGAACAAACATTAAAATTCTTGTTAAACGTGGCAAGGGTGGAAGTGAAATCAGGGACATGTTAGTCTCAAGTTTATGGGGACAATGCCATAAAGAAAATAGCAGTGTACAAATGGATTAAACATTTTTCTGGGGGAGAAAGCATCACTGATAAAGAAAGGTCAGGATGGCAAATATAAACAAGCAGAACTGACAGAAACATTGCAAAAATTCAACAAATTTTGTGTCAAAACCATTGGCTGACTGTGTGAAGCATAGCAGACCAAATAAACATTGATAGAGAAACAGTGAGAAAAATCTTAACTGAAATTCTTGAGAAGAAAATAAGTGTGTCCAAAAATGGTCCCAAAGGAGCTCTTGCATCACGACAGTGCACCAGTTCACAGAGCACTATCTGTGAAGGAGTTTTTAAGCCAGTAAACAAATAACTGTATTGGAACAATCTCCCCGCTCACCTGTTCTGGCCCCCAATTACTTTTTTCTTTACCTGAAGATAAAGGAAATATTGAAAGGAAAACATTTTGATGAGATTCAGGACATCAAGGGTAATACAATGACAGCTCTAATGCCCATTCCAGAAAAAGAGTTCCAAAATTGCTTTGATAGGTGGACTAGGCACTGGCATTGGTGCATAGCTTCCCAAAGGGAGTACTTCAAAGGTGACTAAGTGATATCCAGCAATGAGATACGTAGCACTTTTTCTAGGATGAGTTTGTGAATTTAATTGTCAGACCACATGTAATGCATAAATTGCTCTCAAGGTAGTAACAAGGCTTGAAGGAACCTATGATTGTCATGTCCCTGAGGGGTGCTTTACCTAAAGTTCATAGCTTCAGGGTATTTGTGAAGTCCTAAAATTGTATGTGATCATTTAAAGACTTGTTCCTGAGTTTGTGTGTGGGTGCATGTGTGTGCACAACTGTGTAATTTTTCTGGGGAAATGGCCTACTTGATTTTACTGAATTTTAAAATCTGATGGTACATGACCTCTAAACCTTAAGATCCCCTGAAATCTTAGCTTTCTACCCCTATATAACTCTACAGGCAAAGGTTTAATTTATACTCTCTTTTTCTGTTTCACTGAATAAATGAATTACCTTGCCCTTTAACTGATAGAGGCAATACATTGCTTCAGTTTTTAAAATCCAGGAACACTATTGGCTTTGACAGGCTCTGCTCAAATAAAGGCTAGTTTCACTTCATTTCCAAGGCATTCAACTTCATCTAAGTGACATTCCTGCAAGCCGTATATTTCCTTTGTGCATTCTAATGATTTAATTTAGTAAGCTTAATAAGCTTATCTCTAGTCAAAGATAATAGCCATTTATGACTCTAGACTGTGTGATAGGATGGGATTATTCTGGCTTCACTTTCAACCAAGACACCATTTTGATATTATCGTATATCAAGTGAGTGTAAGTCAAATCTACACATGGAGATTTTAAAAGAAACTGGTGGGAACTTTTTTTAAATCTTGAACTCTCAAGCAATTAGAAACCATGCAAAAAGATCATGGCTCAAGAGAAGATTTTAAGAAAGGGATTAGTAAAGATGTTTCTTTGGTGACTGTTGTTGCTATGCTGGCTCTTTTATCCTCCTTTGGGGAAGGGACACTAGGAAGGAATTCACTATCTAATCCTAGTCTTGAAGAGAGTGGGTTTCTAGGCTCTCAGTTGAAGATCTTTGAAACAGTGAGAAAAACTTGAGGATAAATGCCTGATCACACAAAGGAAGGTAAAGCAGATTGTGTTCTGAAGTCCTTCATACCCAGCAGGTCTAGGGGAAGAGAGGTCTGATTAACAGTGTTTAACCAAGAGGTGCTCCTATGTTGAGATTGGTCCACCTCCTTCCAGTTTCAGGGCAATGGATGTGTGATGCTTTTGGTGAATTAGATGTGGGCCACGTGGTAAGGATTTTCTTGGGCCTGTCCATTAGCGATCTCAGGAAGGATAAGGGCTGGAAGCCTACTGCTAGATGCTCTTGGACGTGGGAGGGGTCACACAAGATTGCATGTACTGGATACTGATCTGCTCAAGGCAGGGGAATTCCCGGCAAGAGGAAGAGCAGGGAACCATCCCGAAAACAGTGAGACAGAGTCAGTTTTAACAATCTTCCAGGTTCATAGCTATTATCAACTTCATCTATCTGCTATGCCTAGATAGCTCAAAGTCACCCAAAGTAAATTCGTTAAGGAGCCAACAGCAGTTTGCAAGGTAGGAAAAAAGAAGCCAGTAAAAAAGTAGATAGCAGAAGCACCAAGTACCACCTTTGTCTATTTTCTTTGAGCTTCTAATTGGGGAAAGGAAAAGATTTAAAGCTATATTAAGGTTGGAATGTTTTTAGTATCTTATAGTGGATATTCTAATTACTGAACTGAAATGCTGTTTGCAAATTAAAATGACCATACTGTGATCTATTCTCTAAGAATGTGCAAAAAAGCTTTGGTACCTGCCTGAACTTCCATCCAGGGCTGTGGAAAGATGATCTATTTATTTTTCTTTCTCACCACCCACTAAAGGAATTTTTATTTTTTATTTATTTATTTTTTTTAGAAAGCAGGATTTATTGAGAGGACAAAAAATCTCACTGAGCAGGAGGGGACCTGAGGAGGTTGCCCGGGATTGTTAAAAAAATAAACGTGTTTTATTCATGTCTCAAGTTCTGCTTGGTCATTGTACCAGTTATACTGTACAAATGCAATATAGACAATAAGCGCCCTGACTGATAACTAATTCTTTTTGGTTTAATGTAACATAAAATTTTTTTTCAGTGTAATAGATGAATAGATGGATGGACTATAATAGCACTTAGCTTTAACTGAAGCATTATAGTTGTCAGCATTTCCACTATTTAAAAGATCAAATCATGCTTGCTTAATGTGTCATATATTCGCCATACTATTTCAGGTTATGACATAGTTCATTTTGAAGCATAGTGATTCTCAGAATAATCTGAGTACCGCTTATGTAACTGAGAATGTGCTGTCCAGAGTCAATACTCATCATTCCACACTGCTGTGTCACCAAGTCTCCCATTGGAAATGAGACAACTCTGACTTTTAGAGATAGACGCTCTGGAAATCACAATGTGAAAAATGCCTTCTAAATGAATTCAGCTAAATCACATTTAATATCAGATTTTAGTGACTTTCTTATGACTGTTTATCAACTCCCAAATGACTCTTTAATTAATTGTTTCTCCTTTAGTGGCTCATTTTCTGTCGAGTTCCTTTCCTTAGAGTATTGTTTTACCCCTGTGTGGCAGAAAGGTTGTCTAAAATTAAGCTGTTATTAAATGTATTCTGATATAATTTAGGCATGTTACCTTCATGATGGTGGCGTCACTCAGGTACTTGGCCTACAAGGAACTAGCACAATTTCACTTATTTCATTTTAATGGGTCCCTTTGGCTTCCAGGCTATAAACTAAAATACCATTGCAGTCCCCTCCAGCAATCTCAAACTTAATTATTCCACTCCAGGAAGCTGTCTGATGGCCCTACAGAGACCTGTTTTTGCACTAAAATGCATCCCTTATTGTGTGACAAAATTACCTTTGTTTCATGTTCTTTTCTTATTTATTTACAAACAGCATGGAAAAGCACTTCTCAGCACAACTTAATAGGTGATTACCACAAATTTGATTTCAAGAGTTAGATTAAATAGTTGTTAGGGTTTTCTTTTTTATCCTTTCCTATGTAATCATGACACCTTCTTAAATAGTATTCCAAGTAGTGGGCATTGTGGGTAATGTGGTGTAAATTGCCAAGATAGCTGAGTCAAATCTTTTTCCTACTAAGTTTTGATATTATTTATTAAGTTTCATAGCTTGGATGACACATCTTATAAACCCATCTCTACCAATATCTTTTTTTGCTGCTTTGAGCAAATTTGGTTTTCTAAACTAAAATTTCTAAGTGATTTTGCAGAAAGCAGAAGAGAGAGACAGAGACACATTGTAGGAGAAATGTGGAGAGATTTGAGATTTACAGTCATTGCCATTTGTAGTACAAAGTTGTCTATGAAAATGGTAACACATATGATGAGTGATCAGAATGTTTATAATCTCACAACATTTTCACAATTGAGTAAAAACCGAGAAATATTCAGTTCTGTTCATAGTTGGAAAAAAAATGTTGAATTGAGAGCCAGAAACTGTTATATTTTACAAGGGATATATTTGTGTTCTATTCATCACCTTGGTGTATGGAGACCAATAGGAAACTTATTTTGTGCTTCTGTCTCACATTCTTTGAAGATGAAGGGGCAGTCCATATATGTTCTGTGTTTTCTATTAATAACATTTTTCTCCTGTTCCTACTTTCTTAGGATTTGAAAAAATAATGGAGTGAGAGAGAAAAAAGTATGAAAAGGACTTGCATTATTATACTTTATGTATGTGCAAGTAGTTTTTAATTGTGTTCTTTTCAGCTTAATGCTCTCATCTGTGCAAGAAATTAAATGCATGAGAATTAATATGCTCAAGTCAATAGGCAAAGCAATGAAATATAACTGAAGAGAAAGAGCCCCCATCATGCACAAACTTTATAGACATTTAATTCCCTATGTGGATGGGATGTTTACTTATCTGGACCAGAGCTTCACACAAAACGTGAATTTACTTTTCTTTATTTTGAACTTGCAATCCCACTTCATATAACAACTGTGGAATTGAGAAAGAAAAACAGATGCAGGGACAGAAAATATTTGGAAAAAAAGCCAGAATAAAACTGAATTCTGGTTGTTTATTTGGGGTTTGG
This sequence comes from Tarsius wallacei, assembly GCA_963574415.1. Lineage (NCBI taxonomy): Eukaryota > Metazoa > Chordata > Mammalia > Primates > Tarsiidae > Tarsius > Tarsius wallacei. The sequence continues at coordinate 11,182 of CAUYQG010175073.1, read as the reverse complement.
GAGAATGTGGAGGAAAAAAGATTGAATTAACACACACAAAAACCACAAACACTTTTTTTGAAAACTCATTTTAGTTTATCCTCTCTGAACAAACTGAACAATATTTAGTGAAGCTCTGTCTTAGTCCCAGTGACCACTTTTAAATTACAGAATGGTCAGAGGAGGATTGGTGAGCATCTGGAAGATTGACAAGTCACTGAGGACAGAACAGACAGATGTGAGTTTCACATAATCTTTTGTCTCAAAAATGGAAGTTTCTCCATAAAATGAATTACTATATTTTGCAGGCACATTGACAAACATATAGGTTTTCAGATGTTATTTGGGTAGTATTAGAGATAAACAAAAACTAATATTAAGCACATACAAATGTCAATTTGAATATTGTTTCTGAAATCTAATATAAAAGATTTTATGATTGATGGTGAATATACCAAGAAATAAAACCTATATATTTACCACACAACTGAAGTTTTTAGAGGGGAGAATTTGCTTTCCTCAGTGCTCTTTTATCAGTCTAAAAGAGCTTAATATAATAGAAATACTTGATAATATTGATTAAAGAAAGAAAGAAAGAAAGAATTAAGAATATTAGACCATGGAAAGCTTTGACTCAGTCAGACTGTAATCCCAGCACTTTAGGAGGTAGAGGCAAGAGGATTGCCTGAGCCCAGAGATTTAAGACCATCCTGGACAATTCGGTGAGACTTCACATCTCCAATAAATCAAGAAAAATTACCTGGGTGTAATGATGCACGCTTGTAGTTCCAGCTACTTTGAAGGCTGAGGTGGAAGGATCCCCTGAGCCCAGCAGGTCAAGGCTGTGATGGCCGTGAGTGTGGCACTGTACTCTAGCTTAGGTGACACAGTGCGACTCCGATTCAAAGAAAAGAAAAGAAAAGAAAAGAAAAGAAAAGTTTTGACTCATTCCATGCCATTGCATCACTGATACCTGTAGGAAAGGAGCTGTTCGTGGTACCATGTTATGGAGTTTAAACTTTTCCTAAATATGCAGAATAATTTCATCAGTCCCTATTCATGCCAGATAGCATAAGAACCAAAGCCTTCTAGATTATCTATCATCTTCTTGACCTTCGTCTGCTACTTCTCTACACACCCATTATCCTTGCCCAGTTTCTTTCTTACCAATTCCTGCTTTATCAATCTTTTCTTCTAGGACTTACAGTCTATTATCAGCAAACACCTCTATATTATCTTTCCTAAACCTGCCCTTCATACTCTTATGCCAGCCCAGGTTGGTTGTCTCTCACTGGCATGTCACATTGTCACTTTCCAGAGGGTCATGTTCACCCCCTACAACCCAGATATTGTCATATGCCACAATATCTGAGGTGGAAAAAGGCATTCTCTTTGCTTTCTACCTTATTATGCATACAAAATCCCCAGTCTTTAAAGTCATCACAAGACTATTCTCTACAACATCACTTTGTAACAGTTATCTATAGACATCTATTCACTGCACTCATGACTTTAGCACCTCACTCGATCTTTTATTTTCTACCCTTTTCCCTTTTTAATTACTTAAACAATGTCACTGCACTTCCCAGTATGTTTTATTTTCCTCACTCAACAAAATGGCTATTTCAGAAACTCTTCTCTCTTTTCAAGCTTCCTCATAAGTACAGGACCTACTTAAGTTGTAAGCTTTATATCTGCATAAAAGGAGTATTTCTCTTATCAAGAAGCTAAAAGCTTCTCAGAAAACCCCCAGCAGGTTCTTCTCTTTGGCTAGATCAATGGCAAATAGCAATTCTTCACTTTCAGGGAGTCAGGAAAAGTAAATGTTTGGCTTTTTCAAGCTTTTATTTGGGGAGACAGCAAAAGAAAAGGGAATGAGGATTATCTATGGGGTTAGCCACAAGAATGTCCAACACAGTTTTGGTCCATCTGCATTACAACCAGCCAAGTAAAAGCCACCATCACCTCTTTTCTGAACAGCCTTATCTCCTGCAGCTAGTTTCTATTCTTGACCTAGTATAATCTATGTTCCAAGAAGCCACAGTGACCTTTGTTCCATGAAGCTACAGTGACCTTTGTAAAACATATATCTCATTTGTCTTTCCTCTACTAAACCCTCCAGTGGTTCCAATTACATTTAGAAACAAACCTATGTTCTTTATAATGGTTTATAGAGCCCTGTGTGTTCTCTGACATGTATTTCTTATTGTTTTAGAACCCTAAAAGTTAGGTTTGAGTACCTGAAGCACAGAGAGCCAAATACTGACAGAGCACTTAGGAGTAGAAAAAGGTTTATTCAATTTAGCCAAAGCTCGAGGGTTGAAGAAGCAAACTCTTAAATCAAGCTGACTTTGAGAACATACCTAGGAGCTTTTCTTTTTCTTTCTTTCTTTCTTTTCCTTTCTTTTCCTTTCTTTTTCTTTCCCTTTCTTTTTCTTTCCTTTTCTTTCTTTTTCTTTCTGTCTTCTTTTGTAGAGACAAGGTTTTGCTTTGTTGCCAAGCTGGCCTCGAACTCCTGGGCTCAAGCAATCTGTCCACCTCCACCTCACAAAGTACTGGAATTACAGGCATGAGTCACCATACCCAGGCCCTGGGGGATTTTCTGAATAAGGTAGTATTGCAGGGAGCGAAATTTCTGGTGATCAAAGCTGCTCACATCCCCTGGCTGATCAAACTTCTAGATGTTATTAAGGAGGTCTGCATGACCTAAGGATCACAGGAGGTCTGCATGACCTAAAGATCATTGTTCTTTACAACATAAACAAGCTTATTCATCTTGCAGGCAGCTCCTGGGGGACTAGGACATGAAGATAATCAATTATTATTAACTACCCTCTACCGAAATAACTACCTGCGAGCAATCAAGTATGGAGGAGGAAAGGGACAAAAAGAAAGAAAAATAAGTAGCACAAGCAATTTAGGATTTTTATAATATAAGCTCGGTTACATTATCACTTTCCAACTTGCTCACTCTCCCTTATGCTTCTTTATGTTTCTAAAACACACCAAGGTAATGCTTGTCTTGTTCTTTCTATCTGGAATGAGTTTCTAGCTGATTTTCTCTTGTCTAGACTATTTTGTGATTTAGATGCTGATTTAAATGTCTCCTTAAAAAGACTTCCTTTTAATCCTCTAACTGAAGTAAACATCTTTTCATTATTATATCGTTTAGTACTTTACACAGCATTTAACTTTATCTGGAATTTTAAGAATTTATTTGTTCATTACTGTAATGCATATCGGTTGTTTATCAACATAGCACCATGCTATATCCTCAGGTCCTAGAAAGTGTCTCCCTACTCCCACTATAGTAGGAATCTGTAAATGTCTGTTAAATGAATAATGAATACCAGTATAATGAACAAGTGAGTATGTCACTATTAGTCTCTTCAAAAAAGCTTCCGAAATTTGTATTAATATTTTTCTATTTTTCAGGTAAGAAAATTGAAACATTAAGATAAATTAGAGATGTTCAGAGTTATACAGTGTGGTTCTTCAGGATTTACAATCAGATCAACTGACACCAACAATCTATTTTTTTCCCCACTAAATTTCTTTAATACTTATGTTGAAAAGCAGTTGACCTTACATGTTTTAATTTATTCCTAGACTCTGTTCCATCTCATTGATTTTTTTTCTGTCTTTTTGCTTATTCCATGCTGTTTTAATTCTTTTTGCTTTTTAGTAAGTTTTGAAATCAGGTATTATAAATCCTCCAGCTTAGTTTCTCTTCAAGATTGTTTTCACTATCTTAGGTTCTTTGCCTTTCCATGTAAATTTGAGCTTGCCAATTTCTGAAACAACAATGAAAAGTCTGTTGTAGCATGACATGTTATTATTCAATGTGATTTATTCATTAATTACAAAGATGATGAAAGTGAATAGCTTAGGAAGGCAGAAAAAACTTCATCCTGTGATGGAACTTCAGTAACTCAGTTATCTATATCTGGTCTGGACAGTAGCTTGTGATGTCTTAGGAAACTAGAGGTTACAGAGCGGCAACGCAGTAATTTCTCCATGTTTCGTTTACAATAGTACAGAGCTTGTTTAATAGTTAATATTTTGGAAATCCAGACAAGAAGCTTAAGGCCGTAGATGAAAATTCTTAAACAAATATTAGAGGTAATGAAGTGGGTTGTAAGTGAAATTATGAGAACAGAGATATATTTGCAGTAGTCCAGAGCAGAGTTTAGGAGGCTAGAGCAATGTTAGCTAGTGTCCATAAAAAATTTAAAAATCAGTCATTCTTCAAGTGTAAAAAATATTACATAATCTCCAGATAGATATAAGACACAGTTAAAAGCTACTCAGATAAAGGAAGAAAATAAATATAAATTTGTGCAGTGATGTCTTAATTCTCTAAACTTTATTTTCACTAACTATTATGTAGACATAAATTCTTGATAGTAAATCAATAGCAATAGCTACACTATTGCTTTTCTTTTAGGAATTGCTTTCTTTGTAGAAAAAAATTGTTTATTACTGTAAAAATGGAGTTATTATCCCCATCAACCTAATGTCAATTACACATTGGAGAAGTTGATCGTCCCACAGTGCCTTTGAGATTAACTTTTGTTAGGGATCATAACAATCCAATAGAAAAAAAGAGTGTAGTTTTGAGATCTCTAAATTGACATTGTTTCAGAGAATCTCATTTTATTTCAAATTGAATGTATTCTTTGCGACTATTCAGCAGCATAAAATGTTGTGCAAAAAATTGCCCACATTAATGAGAAGGGAATCAAGGACTTAAATGAAGTGATAGTTAGTATAGAAATGTAGATAAAGTACCAGGTGAAACTGTACAGGGAATATGCACTATAATTTATCCATCTTTTATATAAAATTGCTCATAATTTTAAGGGATAGTTGAAAAGATTTGGAAACAATAGTTCTAACACCCTAATATATAAAATTGAGTGTTTGGAATTTGGACACATTTCTAGGAAAAGATTTCTAAAACGTCTCAAAGGAAAGAAGGCAATTTTTCTGAACTTGTAGATGACAGGTTACAGAACATCTTGGCACCCTTGCTTTTCTATCTTCTACAGTGTGCACAAAAAGAAGTCATGCTGATTTGCCTGGTCATTGTTTTATTGTTGGTATATTTTTAAATTTAACAGATTTTATTTAAACAGATAACATACTTACATATTTCTGTGATGGCCTGGTGTGCTCGCTTGGTTTACAAATACCCAGGGATGTGCACTTAAAAGCTGCCAAGACATCCAGCACCCACGAGGCTCTCTTTGGTCTGTGTCTACTATGCTTCAGGTGTAGCTGACGCCTGTACTTTGTAGAATTTGACAGTTGGCCTTCCAGTGTGTGAGAAGTGTTTCTTACCGCATTCAGGACTGGGGTTAATCTGGGAATAATGAAAGTCTTATTTTTTCTCCTGGGGCCTTTAACACTTCAACATGTGGGACTAGGAATCATCTTTTTTTAGGAAGTGAGAGAAATTGCAAGTGTATCTAAACAATTTTTGGATAATAAAATCTGTGAAAACAGTTTTATTATTCAACACATCTGAAATGTGAAAATGAAATAAACAACAACAACAACAAAAAAAAAAGTACCATGGGACTGGAAAGTTTGTAAAAGAGATGGAAGAATTAACTAAAATTCTATTTTTGATGGCTTTATATATTTAATAGGCAGCCAACAGGATAGAGGGGGTAAGCAAAGGGCTTTATGTCTATATGCCAGGAAAATTACCCTACAAATACTGAGTTTTGTGTGGCTAATCAATATTCAGAATTTATCAAATTTTTTAAACTTATATTTGTAAGAAACATATAGAATAGTTGTTGGGTTTCAATAACTTTTAATTCATATTTATATGCATGTTTACATGTTTTGATGGAATTGAAAGGCAATTCAATTATAATTTATGATTTCAAAATATTTGCAGGAGAAGATGTCAATTCTAAAATTGAGAAAGATTATAGAAAATTTAGAATTCTTAAAAGGTCTCTCTAAGGAAGTAGAAATTAAGATCAATTTATTAATGAAATAATGTATTAAGTCTAGATCCTAATTTTAGGTAATTCTAAGCCTTAACCATATATTTTAATGGTTTTGTCAAGTACATATTGATCTTTAAAATATATTAAATATGTTTTAAAAATTCTAGCTCTCTCCACTATAACTTAGATTAAATATTAAATAAAATGTGGACATAAGATAATAAGCCCTTTAAAAGAAGTATATTTACTTCACATATGTGTCCAATTTTCCATAATAGTCCCCAAATCATAAAATATAGATTTTTAATATAATTTGACAACATTTGACAGAACACTGGGCATATGATAGTTATATCAGTCTGGATTCCAGGTTGTAAGCCACAAACACAAGATTTGGCTAATTTATAAGAAAAGGAATTTATTGAACGTGCATGAAGCTGTCACTCACAGACTCAGTGAAAAGACGGGAAAATCAAACTTAGAAAACGGATAGGAAACAAGGAAGCATCAGCATCAAGAGTCCAAGTTCTGGTCACGTTGTAAAATTGTCTGATGTGGTCTCCATGGCCAAACACTGCTGGGCTGAAAGCTGCCAGTGAGACTAAATTTAAAACAAACAAACAAATGCTGTTGTCTTTACATTCCAAGCTCAACACTGGGTTCTAGTAGCAGCATTCAATCAACAACCTAGGTCAGGTGCTTGCACCCTTACTTCCAGGAGTGTGGAGAGACAGTCTCTGATCCCCTTGAGTTAGTCATTTGACACTCCAACCAAGACTTAAACAATGGGGAATATCCTCCACTAAATAAAAAGAGATTTTGGATAAAGGGAAACTAAACCTAAACAGATGTCCTCTACACTTGGCATTCCATAATATACATGCAGTAGATTTTTGTTTTTCACAGTAGTTATATTCTATAAAGGCACTGAAAACACTGAATTACCAAGTGCTAAAAAATTGCCTTTAGAGAAAATACAGGGTAAGGTTCCTGTGAGCCTCTGGCTGAAATACTTTTATCAACCAATCAATAAGTAACCTTGCTTTATGTGTGTTTCTGTTTAAAGACACCTTATTTAATATATATTGTTGATTCAATAACATTGAACTCTCAGCCAATAGCATATAACTCATGCCTGAACAAAGCTTATCTAACACATTTATTTTCTCTGTTAGGCACATAACAGCCTCATTGCACTTAGAAACACTAGATAGCACTTTGGCGCTATGGTTTCGGGCCAATTTTAAGCAGCAAAATCACCAACAAAGAATACAAAAATGCAAACAACGTAGTGCTAAATAGACCACAAAAAGAACACGTGTTTGCAGTATGAGAGCTGAAAAAAGAAGGCAAAGCATCTCTTTGTTCAACATCTGCTGGGAATGTGAGCATTGAGTTACTCACAATTTTTTGCTTCTCTGTATATGAGCATGTTTGTGAATGACAGTGAAAGTGCCATGAGTATTGACTTGGGGTTACACATAAATATTAGCAAGTATGCAAATTTCCAAATATAAAATCTGTGAATAATGAGGATAGACTGTATATACATGTATGTATATACAGAGAGAAAATTAACAAATGCAACCCTGATTTTGCAAACTGTAAAGCACCTATATGTTTATAAAAGCTGGGATCATAATAATATGCCAGTGATCCAACATATGCAAAAATTCTGTATTGTATTGACATTGACACCATTCAACCTTAAAAGTTATTAGTATTTTTTATAATTAGATAAATGTGACAATATGGGAAATTATATTTTTTGTTTTCTATTTGACTGTCCAAGATAATTGCTAATAATTTGGGAACCTTTTTGCTTCTATGAATTTGATGATTAACATGTGGGTTTTAGTTTTCCTTGGGTATGTCAAAATCTTTCAATCATTATTCAAATATTTCTTAGAAAAAGCTAATGCCCAAGTCTTGTATCATATTTCCAGTCTCTAAACACAGTCAAAAGTAATTATCTAACTAATTAATCACTCTCCTTATTTGTCTAAGGATACTAATCTTTATTCAAAGATTGAAATCAATTTTTTCTTTTATTTACACATCTGATGAGTTGAATAGACCTCATCAGTCAAATGACTTCCCTGGGCATTTGGCAAATTGAAGACATTAAAACACACATAAGCTCAACTCCCATCAGTATTTCTGCCTATGATTCCTTTCTGGACACGAGCAGAAAGTTGGTATGGCTCAGTGTTTCCAATAATTTAATGTTTTCAGTCTTTTTCAGTTCTCTCTTGGCTCACTGATTTTTGTCATTTGGTTTCTGTCAATAGATATGATCATATGAAATATATTTTCTGAGGAAATGAGGAGGAAGTACTACCAGATCCAAAAATGATATTCCAGATGGAAAACCTTGCCAGCCCTATAGTTATGTTTTGGCATTGTCGATACCCATGGCAAGGGTGGATCAGAAGGATAGTAGCAAAGACGGGCTTGGGGGAAATGTTTATATCAAGGATACAGCAGGGCTTTCACAACACCATAAGGTTGATTAATGGAGACAAAACCAACAAAAATCACAACAGGTATGAATGGTCTGTCAGACATTTTAGTTCTGGACTCCAAAGTGACCTAATTGAAATATATCAGAAGGTAAGATTCAACATCTACAAAATTAGAGAATGAGTGTGATTGATTCCAGAAACTGCAGACTGCTTGGCCTCTGCTCCATTTTGTACTGCTTGCTAGACTGGGTAGGCTCAGAGCTTGAGATATCATTTTAAGCAGGAAGGAGGTCAGAAGTTTGCAGGATAAGGTCAGACATGTTAACACAATCTTTTGAAAATAATAGGTCTACAATAAAATTAGGTACAAATGTATGAATTTCTTAAGGAGAGTGAAATCAGTTCTTGAAAATAATAGAGAGAAATGGCAGAAACTTTACAACCTAATATTTTATATGTTCATTTATCTGAAATACAAGCAATTCCTCATGTCTAAAATAAAGAGAAATACCACAATTTTTTGATTCTAAGATGCACATTCACATTTTCAACATCTTTAAAACTTGGAGATATCTTACCATCAATGCCATCTATTATTAGAATTGAAGGTTTTATATTATGAAATATAAAATAATAGGGGCATCTTACAATTGAAGGTAACTTAGATTTGATTAAATGTGGCAACATGGTTATCCCTTGGTATATACAGGGGATTGATTCTTGGACCTCACAAATACCAAAATCTGCATATACTCAAGTCCTTCAATGGACCCCACTAAACCTGTGGGCATGAAAAGTTGATCCTCCAAAAATGTATGTTCACATGCCCCAAATACTACAGTTGGTTGGAAAACATCCATGTATAAGTGAACTCACATAGTTCAAACCTATATTGTTCAAGGGTCTACCATATGCCGTAAATTTTTTAAAATATACTCATTAATGTTAAAAATAATTAGTTGTCCTAAAGATTCAACAGAAGACAGGAAATAAAAGAGTGGCCCTAAAAAAGGGGAGCAAAAATGTGAGAAATTGTGGAACAAAGAAAAAAATGAGTAAGAAATTAATTGTGTCAGAGATAGTTAGGAAAGTATTAACAATAGTGTCTACCATTCAACTTTTAATCTTTATCTTATTTAAAAATTGTTTTTTCCTAATCACCAGTTATACAATTTTTTTTTAAGTTGGAGTCTCACTCTGTTGCCCAGGCTGGAATGCCATGGCACACTCACGATCACACCAGCATCGATCTGCTGGATTCCAGCAATCCTTCCACCTCAGCCTTCCAAGTAGCAGGAATTGAAAGCATGTGCTACCAGGCCCAGCTAATTTTTGATTTACTGTAGAAATGAAGTCTTGCCAAGTTGCCCGGACTGGTCTCAAACCCTTGGGCTCAAGTAATCCACTTGCCTCTACCTCCCAAAGTGTTGGGATTACAAACTGAGTCACCGAACCCGGCCATGATACGATTTTTAATCTTTATATTTTTGTTCTGTAGTAATAATCCTCCAATATATTATGAACTCACTAAAAGATGCACACAATCAGGTGCGGTGGTTCATGCCTATAATCCCAGCATTTTGGGAGGCCGAGGCAGGAAGATTGCTTGAGGCCAGGAGTTCAAGAGCAGCCTAGGCAACATATTGAGATCCCATCACTAAAAAAAAAAAAAAGGTTTAAAAAAGTGCCTGTAACCCCTACTTATCCCCATACACAAAAATTAACTCTAAATTGATCAGAGTCCTAAATGTAAAACTTCAAACTATAAGAACCTTAGAAAATTCAGGAGACACTCATGGAAGTTGGAACTGGCAACTGATTCCTGATCAAAACCCAAAGTGCCCATGCCATAACAGATAAGATAGACACGTGGGAACCTCATCAAACTGACAACCTTCTGCAAAGCCAAAGAAACCATCAAGAGAGCAGGGAGACAGCCCACAGACTGGGAAAAATTATTTGCCAACTCCATGTCTGACAAAGGCCTAACTAACATCAAGGATCTACAAGGAACTCAAACGTGCTGAAAAGAAAAAAACAAACAACCCCATTACAAAGTGGGCAAAAGATATGAATAGACAGCTGGGCTTGGTGGCTCAGCCTGTAATCCCGCGCCTTTGGGAGGCTGAGGTGAGTGGATTGACTGAGCCCGCGGGTTCGAGACCCACCTGGCAACTTGGCGAGACCTCATCTCTACAATAAATCAAAAAATTAGCCGGGCATGGTAGCGCGTGCCTGTAATTCCGGCTACTAGGGAGGCTGAGGTGGAAGGATTGCCGGAGCCCAGCTGGTCGAGGCTGCGGTGGCCGGGAGCGGCCACTGAACTCCAGTCTGGGCGACAGAGCGAGATTCTAACTCAAAAAAAAAAAAAAAAAGATATGAATAGACAGTTCTCAAAAGAAGACATATGAGCAACCAACAGATACATGAAAAAATGTTCAGCCTCACTAGTCATCAAGGAGATGCAAATTAAAACTATGTGGACATACCACCTAACTCCAGTCACAAAGGCCATCATCAATAACTCAAAAATATCAGATGCTGGAAAGGATGTGGTGAAAAGAGAGCACTTCTACTCTGTTGGTGGGAATGTAAACTAGTACAGCCTCTGTGGAAATCAGTGTGGTGATTCCTAAAAGTTTTAAAAATTGACCTTCCATATGACCCTGCAATCTCCCTACTGGGAATATAACCAGAAGAACTCAAATCACTCAATAAAAAAGATACCTGCACACATATATTTATCACAGCATTGTTCACAATAGCAAGAAC